>JALPQI010012817.1:0-41053 GCA_025490895.1 Thaumatotibia leucotreta | reverse complement strand
AATTATGAGTTAATTGATAGGTACTTAACTATCGATTAAGGTTCAATTAAATCATAATTAGGATTTTATTGTGTCTCCAGTAATAGTAAAATCAATTGTATGTTAAAATTTATAATGATTCACACTAGATCGTGCCGTTGTCGGTGTTAAACCATCGGTTCGTATGGCATGACTCACTTCACTATCGCTAGACCGAGACAAGCCAAAGTGTCAAGTGTCCGATCGGAACATTCGGAACGATCTAATGAGAGTCAATAGAGTCATTGACTTTACAGAAAACATGTTATTTTATTCGCTATACAATTGAACAGCTATTTTAACATCATGTTCAACAGGGGATGTAGCTCAGTGGTAGAGCGTTCGCTTTGCATGTGAAAGGCCCCGGGTTCGATCCCCGGCATCTCCAACTTTTTGCATTTTTTACGTACATGGATCGATGTCATTCGCTATTACACGCTTGGCTTTCATTTTTGCTGCTGCTATGGCGCCAGCTCCACATCCACAACCGAGGTCCAGAACTGTGCGATTTTCAACGACTTTAGGATTGTCCAATATGTATCTGTAAAGGAAAAAAATATTAATTTATCTATCATTATTCTTTTAGAAATATATAATACGAAAAAAAATTAACAGAATTATGAACGCAAATAAAAAGAATTCCTCAAGAAAATTGTTTAATTGAATGTAACGCCACCTGTTGATGGCCAGTAGTACTACTACAGTTATACTAAAGGACTTAAGCAATTCAAATCTACTTCCTATCCGTCAACAGATGGTGCTGCTAAATATTACCTTCAACTATTACACAATAGATGGCAGTCATATCACAACAAACAATTTTATCTCATGTCGTTCCCAACTTTAAAGTTTTGTTTTATTAATGATTTATTTAATTCAGCTGTCGAAATTTTCGAATTTAGTCAAATTATCTAGGTTAGTACTCGTAAATACTACTTACAATGGTAATTCGGAGTTCCGAGGAAGTAGGGAATAAATAACTACATTATTATTTTACGTAATTATTTAAAATAAAATGTATAAAATCGAATCATTTACCTACTAATGTTCGTGGTAACGGCCTAACGGCGCAATTTTATTTTATTAAGCTCGTAACGTGCTAATTTGTAACCAATAAGCAATGTCTAATTTATTTAACACCGTAATATTCCAATTACCAACATAACATGGTACGCTGAAAACTGGGGCTTCTTTCTATTCGGTCCAATTTCAAGTTGTTAATAGGCTCATAGCAGGCTGGTTAACATTTTTCACGGAAGGAGAAACCTGCAATTTTTGTTCTACGAAGCAGATGCGTCAGGGACTGTCTGGAGATTTCCGGGTTACCTAGAAACACTAGATTTCCATTTTACGTGCGAACGTATAACATCATCAACCTTTTTAATATCACTACTGGACGAAGCCCTTTCCTATTACGCTTATGGACGCATTAGGACTTAGGAGGAATAGGAGGTAATGCCCATAACCCATAATCGCCAAGCAGGGCGAGCGGGTTGGCAATCGCTATTAGTGTAAAGTTGTAAACTCTTCAAAGAGGGCGACACTTGTCAACAAATATTTGAAATACCGTCCGTTTTTGAATTTAAGCAATTTTACTAAATTGTGTTTAAGTTCGGGAAATATTATTTGACCGACTGTTATCTTACTTACGACCTTTTGTTTTGCGTTAACACTTACTAGACAATCAGCAGTCGAGCGCTTTTCTATTTTTTTATTTGTGTGTTTCGTTTTGAATTTGAAAAGGCAGGTGCTTGTTAACTGTTAATATCGTCGCAAACATTTGCGATCTTGGAAATGAAAATAATCAGATTAATCAGTCACCGCCACCTGCTTAAAATAGTTGAAATCATTTATTATCTTTATCGTAAGATCATTGACATTATAACCTACTTTGTTTTTCGCTTATCACCTTGAAAATAAATGGTAACAGTGATAAATTATTTTGCCACTTACTTCCCAAAAGTACGGCGAAAATAATGTAGGCTGTAGTGGAAAAGGTGCTTCCGAGTGGGGTGAAAAATATGAGTTTCTATGAGAAAAAAAAGAATGACACTAGCAAAAAGCCAACGACACGAGGTGTTCCCAGGCGGTCACCCATCCAAGTACTGACCTCGCCCGACGTTGCTTAACTTCGGTGATCGGACGAGAACCGGTGTATTCAACGTGGTATGGACGTTGGCGACAATATGAACCAATGTAAAGATCGTGTACAGCATTCACAATTTTACAACCGATGATGAACTTTTAAAATACATATACTTATCAACCGCAACGCAACCTAGCAATACCAAACTAGATCTAAATATGTATAGTCAAATAGACAAATAATACGAAAAAAATAATAATTTAAAGATTTTAAAGCAAACAGCACGAAAAACTTATGACACGGGACGGGCATAGCATAACTAACACCCGTCCTAAACCACACCTAAACATCGCTTGTTAGAACTTTTCCAAGCGGTATATTTCCCAGTAATTCAGTGTTTCAAACCAATTCGCGGTACCGTCTCTCATGTTCGCCCCCGCCTCTCGAATTCCCTGTATTTAGATAAAACTAGGTCGACGCTGGAAACCTAGGCACTTCAGCCTAGCAGCGACGGCCTAAATGTAGACTTTCTCTGAACTTGGCATATTTCCATGAATTGGTTAGATCACTTAATGCCTGAGTGCAAATTCTGTGAATAATTAAACGTTGATAAAAATTCACTGTAAATTAAAAAAAAATCTCTTCAAAAATTAAGAACTTAAGTGTTGTAAATCGTTTTGTCGATCGACGGTTTTAGATTTATAAAAAACTAACATCATCATCATCAGCCTATGATAGTCCACTGCTGGACGTAGGCCTCTCCTATTAACTATGCGTATAAAAGCATTAGCAGGAAAATAACCATAATCGCCACGCTGGGCAAGCGGATTGGCGATCGCAGTAATGTGTCCACTATGATGACGCTGCTGATGCCCATCATCAATCTTTTATCAAATAATGGTCAATGACAGTTCAATCCCTTAGTCGGCTCTTACGACACCCGCAGGAGGAGTTGGGGTGGTGACAAATGTATTCTTATTGCCGTCACCACACGGCCAAAAAACTAACGTGAGACTCAAAAATCTTGGAAGTGCCGCCCACGGCCTGTACCTGTTTGCAGGACAGGCCCGCAGTACACGTAGGGTTTCGAGTGAGAATGCTCCGGATGAGGACCCTCTTAATGGGTCGAAACATGTCGAGCAATCATCGATTTAAATACGTGAGGTTCGATAATATGGCGATGGTTATTAAAAATTAATTAAAAACATAACACATAAAACAGCTGCTTGTTTATCGCGATTACGCAACTCAGAAGTCTCAGAACCATAACATAACATCATTATGTTAATTCGATAATGATAAATTGATAATGTAGCAAGCAAAGCAAAATACGCAAGATGTTTAAGTTGTTCGATAAAAAGGAACTACCGCTGTGATTTGAATATTAGATCCAGATTGTTGAGGGGGGGGGGGCATCGCCCTATGATATGATAGTATTTTATACTTAAAACAGCACCTAGGCATACCTAAGTCCAGTATCAAGGGGGGGGGGGGGCAAGTGCCCCCATTGCCCCCCCCCCCCCCCGTACCCGCGCCTGATATGTTGGATGAACAATGTCCACGTAAAACTATTAACGATATCAGGCAACTAAACCGACAGTTACCCATCGATGTGAATACGAGTATTGAAGAAAAGTGCCAACAAAAAGACAAAGCGCGATTTAGGTTCGGTTTGTCAGTTTTTGACAGTTAGGGTGCGGCTCCACTGACGCGGAACGGAGCGGAGCTGTGGCAGCTCGGCCAATGAGACCGCATCACAGTGTCTCGAATTTTGAATTTGAAGAATGTAATTGGTCAATTTTGCACAACTCCGCCTCAGTGGAGCCTTATTCTATGGAACTGACACATCGCGATTCAGATTAGGGAACATACCCATACTACGTGACCTGTTTAGGGGGGGGGGAGGGGTATGTCAAAGTACCACTCTTGGTCACCAGGGGGAGGGGGGGGTCAAAAAACGCTTAAAAAGGGTCACGTAGTATGGGTATGTTCCCTTAGGCCGTAAACTAAATCACATAAATATTATTACATCGTAGCAGCCCCCGTGGCCCTAGATCTGAACTACTCTCTCTCAACCTAGCCTTATCCCATCACTTGGGTTGGGGTCGGCGTCGGCTCTCCTAGTCTTTCTTCGCCAGACACTCTGTCCCGGGTTGTCTCAGATGTTACATTTGCATCTTTCATGTCCTTATTTATCGTAGCTATCCATGTTTGAAGGGGTCTACCTCTTCCTCTTTTCATCATCATCAGCCTATGATAGTCCAATGCTGGACGTAGGCCTCTCCTATCAACTATGCGTATAGACGCATTAGGAGGTAAATGCCCATAATCGCCACGCTGAGCAAGCGGATTGGCGATCGCAGTAATGTGTCCACTATGATGACGCTGCTGTCCATCATCAATCTTTAATCAAATATGGTCAGTGACACTTCAATCCCTTAGTCGACTCTTACGACACCCGCAGGAGGAGTTGGGGTGGTGACAAATGTATTCTTTCTGCCGTCACCACACGGCCACGTTCCTCTTTTAGGCTAGATCTGAACTACTAACGAGGTTAAATCGCACAACCCAGATGACCCTATTAATCCAATTTGTCAAATGTTCCTTCGATTCCCTCGCAACCTATCACCTTATACAAATTCCGAATATCAACTTCCCGTCATTTATCAAACCCCCGACAAGTTCCAAACAATCAAATCCTACCGAGAACATATAAAATAAATCTCAACCATCCGTCCCTGTCACTCCGGCTACACCTAAATAAAAGTGACAGAGACAGAGACTTATGGACATTGGTCTTCGACAGTATGTCGATGGTTAGTCAGCCGATGACACAATTCTCCGAAGGCCGCGACCTCTGTGAGGCAACGCATGTGACCTCGAACTTGTCTCAAGGTCTATTCTATAGGCCTACTGCGAACTCCGGAATCCGGAATTTCAAGGATTTTTCTCTGTCACTCTAATGACGCCTTCGTTGGAGTGACAGAGGCAAATCTCCGATATGTACGAATTTCAATGTTGGCGGTAGCAGGCCTGCTGCGAACTTCCGAATTCGTAAACTGGGTGAATATCTGGATGCTTAGCCAAGTTGCCAATCGCTAACGCCTAGTAGCGTATCGTAGTTTTCCCTCTCTGTCACTCTTTCATATTAGTGCGACAAAGCTGCCTTTCCTTTAAGATTATTTTACATTATAGAGGAAAGTAATTTGGACAAATTTAAGTTTATGTTAAGGAAACACTTAGTGAACAAATGTTATTACTCGGTAAGCGAATTTTTAAATGATTGAATTATATAATTTATTTCTATGATTGTATGAAGCTGAAAATTATAAAATAGGCTTTATTATTTGAAAAATGTTGCAATGCCCTAGCAGGGTGCATGCTTGACACTTATAATATACCTTAAGATCCGTTTTGTAAAACAGCATGTAAGCAATAAATTAATTTGAATTTGAATTTGAATTTGAATTTGAAAAAGATTGACGATTAAGTGTTAGCGATTGGTAACTTGTCTAAGCACCCTGAGCGTTTCAACCGCCTAATTTTCGTGGAATCATTTTTGCCAAAGTTTCTAAACGTCTCAATGCTATACTTTATCATTTGTATAAGGTACCGTGCCTCCTTCAAATGACAAAGTAGCATATTGTAACGAATAGAAACTTCGACAAAAATGATACCACCAAAATTAGGCGGTTGAAACGCTCAGATATGAATCCAACTATGGAGAATCTGTCTTTGTCACTCCAACTAAGATGCCATCGGAGTGATGAGGACAAATGCTCGAAATTTATGGATTTCGAAGTTTGCGGTAAGCGGAAATGAGAGAAACATTAGCAAGCTTTGTTTGTTTGGTCTTTTTATAATGTTTTCCTGAGCTTTTAGGTCATCTAAATATGTAGCTTTCTGGGTTTGCTTATCACACTTATCTGTTTGTGTAACATGAATATATTTTCTAGATTATTATGACCGACTCTTTGTGTTTATGTAGGTATTTCAGGTATCGCATTGCATGTTCTATTTCATGCTATACGTATTTCAACTTTCTGGCTTAATTTCACAATATCTGATATTGATAAGCACTTTTTGAGGAACAAAAATCACTAGATAAACAAATCTTTGATTGATTCAATTGGCAGTAAAATTTATTATAATAATCTCATTCTCATTTCAAAACGAGTGTTAAAAAGAGTCATCTATATCTTACATTACAAGTTACTAGCAACTTTTGAGATTATGAGGTTAGCTTTTAAGTGTATTTTGAAGCATCAACGCGTAAGTGCAGTATGATGGTGATGCGACCTTCTTTGAATGCTTTTTTTCACTCCAAGGACCATGAAAATGGTGCCTTCGAAAAAGCAAAAAATAATTATTTTCTACGTAAAACTATAAATGTGATGTCAAATACCAAAGAAAAATACCTAGTTCACCAACGTCAGACGAGGCTTAACCTAATAATTATGATATGATCATATAGACTTCTATATGAGTAGTACTTACTACTTAAAAACACATAAATATATTTATCAAATAATTTGATTAGAGCCGCAAAAATATTTTCACTTAAATCAAACTTGCTTTCGCCTTAGCAAGTTTTGATGTGTGGGTGTGGGGTAGTAAAGCCGGTTACCGTAGCAACCAGGCATCAGCTCTGGCGACGTTAGTCAGCCAATCGCAAGTTGACATAATCCCTGAAGGTTGCCTCGAGCGGTCAATGCCTTCAACCTTCAACTTGCAGTTCAGGACGTTGTCAGAAAGGAAATTTAACCGGGAAATAAATGGGGAATATAAAATGCAACACGTGTAATGTCAGGTGATGTATCCCAGTTTCCGGGCTACTGCCAACATGGTGATGGCAGTTAGAATACATATGTCAATACCTCAAGTCTTCCCGTGGGTGTCGTAAGAGTCGAATGAGGGATTGAAGTGTCATTGACCATTTATCTACCGAAGATTGATGACGGGCAGCAACGTCATCATAGTGGATACACTACTGCGATTGCAAATTCGCTTGCCCAACGTGGCGATTATGGGTTTTACCTCCTAATGCGTCCATACGCACTCTTTTGTCCAGCAGTGGACTTATATAGGCTGATGATGTAACTGTGATTTTATTCTTAAGTTACTATATCAAGGTCATAGGTGAAAATGCTGCTGTTTACTATACGATAAGTAGTTGAAGACTGCTACTTATACAACGCGATTTGCGGGACTCCGTGTCCCTATTTTATGGAACCCTTGGCCAACAATTGTTGGTGGTTTTACAACTTTATTAGTTTCCAAGCAACCCGTGAGTACCAGCGACATTTGCTCAATCAGGTGTAATACTGTACTCCCCGAAGGTCGAACCAGTCAGCCTCGCTCGGTCAACGCACCACGCGGCCTTCAACTTGGCGCCACGAGTCGCGATTTTGAGGGTGGTGTTCGACGCTACGCGGTATACGTTATAAAATTGTAAGTTTCGTGGATATTGGGCAAGTGTAAAGGTGCGGTTAAACTAAAAGAGCATTCGCTGTTCTAACCTCCCACTCTACGAAATTCGATCGGTACACAAAACGTGATTGGTTGATTTCTTAGAACGGGCGCTAGAACAGCGAATGCTCTTTTGGTTTAAACGCACCTTTAGAACGGGCGCTAGAACAGCGAATGCTCTTTTGGTTTAAACGCACCTTAAGATATTAACTACGATTGGGAACGCTTTTGTGGTGGTTACATTTCTTATTCGTGTTGTTTTGTGTCACAAACAGATGTTTATTATTTATTCTTAATTTCATTTAGACTATCCAAAAGAGCTTGTCGCAATTTTTACTAGAGTAAAGAATTGACTTGACTTTGTAGTATTGTATTTTCTTTCTAAAAAGGGGGTAAAATCACTTGACGTGGTTTGGTTGAAAATAAAACGGTTGATCTCTTGGCTACTATTTTTTTTTACAATTTTCGTTTTACCTGCTTGTAACTGTAATTGGTATTGTTATTTTGTTTTTTATTTATTTATCGGAACCTTTTCGCCCCTTAATTCGACTGAGCGGGGTGAGTCAACCATGACACAGTTCCCGGGGTCGTGGCGCCGCGATCGAGACCTTGAACTTGTGGGGTGACCTTGTAATCTCTCAGGTCTATTGCAATGCATAAAAATGCAAATTGACGTGGTCCGATCAAAAATCTTATAGAGTTGACTGTAAATTATAAAAAATTGGTACAATCCAAAATTACGTCAAAGCGAGAGAGCTTAATCCCACAAGATTTTTTTCATTATCAGACGGGTCTTGTTTTTTGGCTGTGTTGTAAGTATAAATTGTCTGCGTTGTGTATGGTTGCGTCATGTGGTTTTGCTTTCCAAAAGTCGACAATCCTTAGATAAATAAGTAATCCTACATATTTATACCCTATTTGCTTATAATTAGTCAGCCTCCGTAGCCTAGTTGGTAGCCTGCCTACGAAGCTGGAGGTTCCGGGTTCAAATCCCGGCGAGGGAATTATCTGTGTATTTATTTATCACAAATATTTGTTCCTTGGTCATGGCTGTCTATGTATTTATTAATCTATATGTAACTATCTATTATACATATATATCGTCGCCTGGTATCCACATCACAAGCCTTAATTGAGCTTACCGTGGGACTAGGTCGATTTGTGTAAAGGTGTCCATAAATATTTATTTATATTATTTTATTTAATTAATATGCTAATCATATCTTTACGAGAACTCTGTACTCGTACTTACTATGAGCTTACCAAGAGTTGGCAAGTAAAGTTGATGTCGTCCATCACGCTCGCTCCAATTCATCAGATTCATCGCTCCACTCATACTTTGCCTGCTTTACTTATCGAGTAAATAAAAGTTTGCTACTTCAAACTTTTATTTACTCGATAAGTGTTACTTGCCAACTGAAGTTTAAACTAACGTAACTGTTACTAGCATTATGTCTTACGGAGATTAACAGTCTCTGAAAATTGTGTGTGTACAGTCGAGTGCATTAATATATAGACACATTTGTAAGGGATCAGTATGGAGAAGTGTATATATATTAATGCCCTTGACATTACCTACACACTTCTAGACCTTTTTTTTTTTTTGTTTACGGAGTGGAGAATGCATTTACGCACCCCCCCCTGGTCGCGGGTAGACCGTGCAATGGGGGGGTATGTGGGACTCGCCGCTCTCGGGTCCCTCTCCTGCGAGAGGGGGAGAGCAGCCCTACCCACTAGAACTCCACTCCGGCGTTCACCCTCGTAGCCGTTTTGAGGACACCATAGGATCGTCACGCACTCCACTATGATGCCCTCCGTCGGCCCCGGCTCCCTACCGGGGCACCCGCACTAGGGAGGGGGAGGTCAGAGACGCTTGACCTCCCCCCCGACGACGTGGGACCGTGCAATGCGGTACCCGAACCGCTGGTCCCATTAAGGGTCTTGGCGGACGAACGCTCGTCGCCTGCGACCCCGCCGCCTGCGACGGAGCGGGAGCGCATCTGCCGCGTCCTCCCGCTCTCTCTCGGCTGCCTCCTTCTGCGACATGACCTCTTCGCAGAAGGAGGCTACCACCCTCCAGTTCCTCTCGCTGCACAGCATTGAGGCTATGACGCTGTGCAGCGAGAGGTCCACCACGCCGGTCTCCCTTCGAAGGGCCTCCCTTTCCACGGCCCAGCGGTCACACTCCTCTAGAGTGTGCTGGGCCGTGTCGTCCTCCGCGCCGCACTCGTGGCAGCGCGGGTCAGGCTCCCGCCCTATTTTGTGCAGGTAGTGCCCGAAGCAGCCGTGCCCTGACACTACCTGCGCCAGCCTGAATGTGAGGGCCCCTCTCCGCCGGTCCACCCACGCGTCCATATGTGGGAGGATAGCCCCTATGGATCTCACTCCATATTGGCTATCCTCCAGGCCCTCCCTCCAGAGCCGCCTCACGCGCTCCCGCGCGGCCCTTGAGGCCCTCTCCATCTCCTCCGCATCCGGGAGCTCACCTCCCCTCCTCGCCTCAGCCCGGAGCTGGTAGCGTTCGGCCAACACCTCTGCATCCAGCTCCCAGGGTGGGGTGTTGGCGAGGAGGCATGCCGCTGCGTGGGAGGTGGTCCGGTATGCCCTCGCCACCCTCTGGGCGATTGCCCTCTGTGGCCGCCGGAGGAGCGCCCTCGTGCTGCCCCGCAGCATACTCCGCACGACTCCCGCGTGCAGCCTCCTACACGGGGAGCCGGGCCCTCCAACGTTGGGCAGCAGGCGCCCCAGCCTCATTGCTGCGCCGACGAGTCGAGGAGCTAGCCGCCGGAAGTGCTCCTCGAACGTCCACCCTCTGTCCAGGACAAGACCCAGATACTTGATGTGGGCCTTGACCTGGACACGCTCCCTTCCAACTCTGAGGGTGGCGTCGGCGCGCATCCGCCAACCTCTTCCTCCTCCGAGGACCATGGCCTCTGTCTTGGGGAGGGCGACCCGCAGGCCGAGGAGGCCTATGCGGTAGACAGTTAATTCGGTCGCTACCTCGGCCCTCCTCGTTACATCTTCCAGCTCCCTCCCTCGCACGGCCACCAGTGTGTCGTCCGCGTAACACATGGTGGCCATCCTCGGGAGCTGCACGCCTCGGATCGCCCAGTCAAAGCCGAGGTTCCACAGGAGGGGACCCAACACGGATCCCTGTGGAACCCCGCACTCCATGGCCATCGCACACCTCGTCCCGCCCTGTTCGTAGAGCACTACCCGCCCCGTCAGGTAGTGCTCCAGAATTTTCCTCAAGTAGAGAGGCACTCCGTGGAATCGGAGTGCCTCTCCAATCACGGCGTAGGGGAGGGAGCCAAAGGCGTTGGCGATGTCCAACGACACAGCCACCACTCCCTCCCCTCTGCCCTCCGCCTGTGCCACAAACCCTCTAAGGGCGCCCACGGCGTCGATGGTGGACCGCCCCCTCCGGAACCCGAACTGATTGTCGCTCAGGTTCGGGCCCGTTTCCTCTAGGTGCTGCTGGATTCGGGAGGCCAGTATCCGCTCGAAGAGCTTCCCGACCTCGTCCAGCAGCACTATGGGGCGGTACCCAGAGGGAGAATCTGGCGGGAGTCCTTCCTTCCTCAACAGGCACAGGCGGCCCTCCTTCCAGCAGCTGGGGAAGCGCCCCTCCTCAAGACACTCCTGCATGAGGGACTTGAGCTGCTTGAGTGCCAGGAAAAGGACTTTTCCTGGCACTCCGTCCGGGCCCGGCGCTTTGCGGGTGGCCCTCAAGCGCTCCGTGGCCCGCTCCATTTCCTCGCCCGTGATGGGGGGGGGCGGCGAGGGGACCCTCCGGGGGCGCTCCCGGCGGCGGCGCCTTTCTGGGCGGGGCAAATTCGGGGCCCTCCGGGAAGAGGCCATCCACGACTCTACGGAGGAGTTCCGGCTCCATGGTGTCCATGGGGGGGGGGGGAGCGCACTGGAGTTTGGCCCGTACCATCTTGTACGGGCGCCCCCATGGATCCCTGTCAAGGGTCGCCAGGAACTCCTCCCACCCCTCCTCCTTCGCCCTCCTGATGGCCTCCTGCAGGGCCACCTTCCTCTCCGCCCAGGCGGCGTGCAGGCGATCCTCCTCCTCCGCCGTGGTGTGCCGTCTGCGACGACAGCGCACGTAGGCCCGTCGTGCGCTGTTGCTTGTGCGGCGGAGGGCAGCGATCTCTGGGGACCACCAGTAGACCTGCCGCCTGCCCCGAGGGGGTCCTGCTCGGGGCATTGCCGCGTCGCAGACGGCTGTGAGCGTCCGCCTGAGGTGGAAGGCCCTCCCGTCCACTCCCTGGAGGGCCTGGGGGGGGCTACACCACGCCTCGATGATGGCCGCCTCTTCGGCCATCTCTCGGTCGAGGCGGGCGACGGACCACCGGGGGAAGGAACTGCCTCGCCGACCACCGACAGTGGGCGGCGTTGTGCTCCGCTGGGGGCACACTTCTAGACCTGGCAGAAGGCAGTTTGGTTTCATGCCAGCGTGGGCCGATACTTCGAATTTATCTGATTTCGATGAATTCGTAATTCGGCATGAATTCGATGGAAATCGGATAGCGTTCAACGTAATATTGTTTGTATATTGATAAATATTTCATTACATAATTACTATAACTAAGTGTGAATCCGCAAAGATAATGTTAAATAGATAGTTATACATTGTATTCCACCGTGTTTCTGGTGAATAAACGTATTATTATTATTATTATTTAATATTATACATAGTACGAGTAAAATGTTCACCGAGTAGGCCTTGGAGAGCTCATGAACTGATAATATCTCGAAAACGGTTCCGTAAAAATGGCGATTAAGACCGTAGGTATCAAATTATCTATTATATTCGCGGTCAAAGAATTCGGGTTGGGTGACTCGGGTCTAGGGTGTGCTCGTGTCGATTTAAAACACTCCCTTCGGTTGTGTTTTAAAACATCGCCACTCGTATCCGATTTCATGTTTTTCGCACTTGTGTCGTAATGTGCTATTTGTTTCTAATAAAAAAAAAAACCTATGTGGAAGCGGCCAAATTGTATCCTTATAAAAGAACTCTTTTGGAAGTTTGGTCACATCGGATACAATACAAATGTAACCAAACGTAACAAAAGAGACGTTGGCGGTCATTCACATTATGTACTTACGTATTAATAGCTATGTAAGTACATGTAGGTATTCATATATGACGTATTTTGCATACTTTGCCTACAATAGTTACTTACATCCTGTGATTATTATTATATTAATTGATTGCTCAATGTGATGCAAGTTTAAATATAACTTTGTCCTCAACTGTACATACCTATTTCGTTCTTTAAAGGTGCATTCAGACCAAACGAACATTCGCTATTCTAACCCCCCACTCTACGAAATTCTATCGTTACACTAAACGTGATTGGTTGATTTCGTAGAGCGGGGGATAGAACAGCGAATGCTCTTTTGGTCTGAAATGTCTGAATGCACCTTTACCTTCAGAAAGAAGCGATTTTGATCTTAATAAAATATCTTGAAAAATAAGTCACATAAATATGTGTAAGAATTATAATTAATTATTTTACGATCATTTGCACTTCCCTGCTGTCATAATTACTATAATAACAAGTTTTTTAGTCACTCTCACAATATAGGTAGAAGTTTCATTTTGAGCTCATATCACATTGATTAACTTTTATAATGGGGTCAACATCCAGATTTCGAAAAAAATACTGTAGATCCTTATTATTCCATATTGACTGAGATTTTAGTAGGCGGAATGTATGGAATAGCTGATTTCATTATTAGTTAATCTGTAAACGATTAAAGACATCAAATTTTGATGTCTTTAATCATTTACAGTATACGTCGAGATAGTTTTCCTTCTTTCTCGTCCTGAAACACGAAGTATATTATATATAGTCCGTGTTCATAGTTTTATTTCATGAATAACTAGCGCGATAACCCGAGAAACTATTACATGTGTCTCAGTACTATTTAGTTACACAAAACATCTTCGTAGAACCCGTAATCTTACGTAGTCTAACAATAAAACATCCCAAACAATCCTATTTTTCAGACGTATCCTTTCCAAGAATTTTCCTCCTCAGTATGACTCACAACAATTTATTCCCGAATTTCAGAATGACTCATACTTTCTACGCTACAACAATACAAATTCATAGTATTATCTCGCTTTCGCGCACACCTTTTTTATATTCCGGTCCTTGTCTGTAATGTCCTGGATATTTTATACCCTTCCTTTTCTTTTATAGGGGAAAGTTGTACGTTGTCCTTGTCTGACGAAGTCCTTCGGTGACTCACTGATGGAATGTAGGAATTTGGTACAGATGTTAAATCGGTGTATATGAACACAATTTTGAATCTTATTCACTTGTAATAAGGGATAAGGAAGAATATTTTGGTATCGGTAGAGGGTATCTTATCTTATCGTAAAACAGGTTAAAGTTATCTAATCGGGATAGTGCGCAAAACAAATATTTGATTTGAATATTTTGAAACGCAAAGATGACTAGTCTTTACAATAACTATTTATTGCTATTCACCATTGATCGAAATGTAAGTTTTTTAGGTTGAAATACCTAATTGCTGTCCCTGTTATAAATGCGAAGCGAAAGTAATTGTCTGTCTGTTACGCTTTCTCGCCTATACATATTTCTGAAATGATTTTCATGAAGGTGAATATTGTAGTACTTACACTACTTACTGGCGTGGCGTTGTATTTTCGTTGCATCAAAACCAGTATTTTAGTACAGATGGTGCCTTTTTTAGGCTCTAGTGCGAGAAGTGGGTCATTTTACGTCAGGTCCAAAACTTCGGAGGGCCATCTGTACTAAAAAACGTCGTACGAGACACGTGCAAAAACGAAATTCATAACTCGTGTCGATTTAAAACACTCCCTGTCGGTCGCGTTTTAAAACATCGCCACTCCTTTCGAATTTCATGTTTTTCGCACTTGTGTCGTAATGTACCATTTTAAATGTTTATATTTATAATATAATCATGAGTTCTTTCAATTCTTATAAGCTAAACGTGGATTTAGACCAAAAGAGCATTCGCTCATTCTATCCCCCACTCTGCAAAATTAGTTCGTTAAAAATTCGTTGTTTTCGTAGAGTGGGGGATAGAATGAGCGAATGCTCGTTTGGTCTAAATGCAGCTTGATGAAGTGTCCAAGAATACTTTTTCAATTGTGATGTTTTTTGATGATTTTCAATTGTTATTTGAGAATTTTTGTTTTCAGGGCAAAGCTCCCACATTGTCGATGGCGCTTACGTCTCGCGGTGTTGTATTGTATTTGTTTTGTATACGGACTTACGACCATATCTTAGAGTATTATATTCTTTGATCATATCGCCATAAGCGCCATCGACAATGTGGGTCTTTTGCCCTGAAAACAAAAATTCTGTAGACTTTGTATAACGGTAAAATGTTAAGTATGAAAAATATATGGAAAGTATGGATATTAACGTTAATTTTTACATAACATTATGTAACAGAGTAACAAGGACAATATTATACTATAATGGGATGTCAAAGTGAGATAGTTGATGTTACATAACATTTTGTAACTCCCATATGGAAACACCATTAGAACTTTTATTCAATTTATACCATATATAGGATTCTTAAGAATCCTTACGGATTCCTTACGAATCGATTTAGTGCCATGGTAAGCACAATCAAGGCTTGAGTTGTGTGTACAGTCAAAGGCAAAATAAGGTGTACATAAAATGGTCAAAAATATGTCCCAGTGCACTTTAACTCTTTGTAATAAGAACATCGTGACAGGTTTATAGGATAATTCTTTGGATAGGTACATATTTTTGCACTTGACTGTACTAAGCATAACATAAGAAACATATATAAGTCGTGAAACTCGTAAACGAACAGTGATACGTTTTTGTAACTACATATAATAATAACTACAAATAACAATTAAATGCCCCAAAAGTTACTTCTAAATATGCTTTTATAAATGTTTTTTTGTATTTTTAGGTTTTCTAATTTTTGAATTGGTATAAGGTTCAGAAACGTGTGTACCGATTTTTATAAAAAATGTTGTTGTTTGGGTTGCCAAAGGCGGATAATCGTGTTTTTGAGTAAGTAAGCAAGCAAAGCTCGCCAGGCACTGATTTATTTATATTGTCTATTTTTAATTAAAATACATAATGTTGTCACAAATATTTCATGGATTTGTGTTACAGTACAGTGTAAGGCAAACTTTCCTAAATCGTACCCCATCGATATCTTGTGTGTTGAATTGAAACTGCTGCTCTAGCGGTGATGTTATAGAAAATTGAATAACTTGGTCAGTTTTCTTTTGGCATCATACACATATTCATTTCTTATTTATACAGTGTGTAAATCTAATACGGGCGATCAATTAAACCATGCATGGGATTCATTAGTGTAATCATGGATTACAAGGTTTTTTTAAAGTTACTCTTAATTATGACCCCACAGGATTTTTTTAAGATTATCGGAGCAGCAATGTAGGTACGAACATTTGTTATTGTTGATATGGCAGTTATGTCATCTGCTTTTGAAATTAGCTGTCAACGAGAGTTCAACTCGCGTATGTTGCTCTACATTGCGCGCCGAATTATTTTGTATGAACATTTTGTTGCTCTTATTTTAAGTAAAAGTTATTTGAATGTACTTATTATGTCGTAAACTAACACCCGTTAAGAGCTTCGCCCGTATTAGACTTACACCCTGTATCCAGATATTCAGTGGATACGAATTAGGCAAGATTCCGCAGTGCATAAATAGAACTACTTATTACTTATATCACCACTGGCACCAGCTGCTAAATCACTTCCTATTTATTTATTATGAGTAATGAGTTATGTTTATATTAATTAAAATAATAATTTTAATATCGGTAAATCAAAGTACAAGGAAGTCACTAACTGATTATAAAGTCCAAAGAAAAATAATCCTTTAATCTGTTGTTGAATATCAGCAGCAATTATCGAGAAATACAAGATAATGGAATTGTTTAGCCTATCGCCATTCAAAGAAATCCTCATCAGGCAGGTTCAACAATTCCGTTATCAATAATTCACAGATAATATGCTGCGCAAAGCCCCAAGCTGATGACTGACTGACTGACTCCTAAATCAAGATTTCTTCATGAATTTATTGTTTTGTCAAATTTAGCGCTTTCGCTGACAGTGCGAGAGTTAAGCGTAGTTAACCATACAAGCACCCTAAATGTCGATGTAGTGTCACCGAAAGCGTTAATATTTAATATTTATAGTTTCATAGTAGCACAGTTTTATATTATTTAGATTAAGTTATATGTATTCACACAGTTTCGCATGTGGTGTTTACCTCTAAGTAATTGTTGCACTTAGAGTGAATATGTGATAGCATGTATTATAGTATAAATGAAAAAGTGTAATGATTGTTGGTGAACCTAAATAAATAAAATAAAATAAAATATAGACCTCCATATAATTATCAATCCTAATTCTACAATAAATAATCGTATAATAAATTCTGTATAATAAATAATCACCAAATTAATTTAAAAACAGACTTTAACCGATTTCTCCAAGACCCCCGATTTGTTTCCATCATTGGTTTCCACAAATTCTACTTTCTGAATGCAAATTCTTGTAAACGAATGAAAATTACCAAAAGGTAAATTGCCTCTAACATTTGAAGAGATCCCTCGATTTCTCCAAGATCCCATCATCAGACCCCAACTTGGTGCCAACGGGACTATCTCGGGGTAATGCAGGTTCGATCACAAAAATAAATTTTAAAATCGGTTCAGGATTCTCGGAGATATTAGGTAACAGACATACCACAAAAAAAATCAGTCGAATTGAGAACCTCCTCCTTTTTTTGAAGATGGTTAAAAATACAATTCCATTTGGTACCACAGATATAACACGCGGGCTCTTAAATCGTCAATTTCGAGCATTATGTCTCTGTTCTTCTAATAAAGGTATAACTGGAGTAACAGAGACAAATTACGATTTTGGAAGTTTGTGGTAGACATGCATTTTGAAACTTGAAAGGCTGTTGATAAGCAAGTTTCGACTCCGTGTCCAATAATATAGATTTGAGTACCTATAGAAACGTGAATTTTCTAAGAATTCTCATTTTATCCATAAACCGGGTTTGGAGTAGAAGATCATTTAATATAATCATCATTCAACATAAAGATCTATATAATATACTGTAAGGAAATTAGCCCGGTACAACACTAGCGGTAGTACCGGCATGTCACTTCACTACGGCGTCGGTCGAGCTGTCAACGGAGGTTACACGGATATGGCGCGTCGCGGTTACTCTATCTTAAAATTACTGTGTGATTGCCTTGTTAACCATTTAATAAATTATGTATTAGTGATGAAGCGGTGTTTTTACCCCTAACAGCTTCAGAAGTGAGATATTATCATACGCCTACTAAAGTTGAATTGACCAAAATGGGTACAATCTATTCCGCTGGTATCGGAGTCCCATTGTTGTGATTGAAATACTTGGATTCACCTGATTCTAATGAGTGAATGCACCAATTCTACTAAATGCATTATTGCTATAGTATTAATAATAAACGACGCAATCATACAAAGTACTTCGCGTAAAGGTAACCGGTAACTTCGTCGTCATGGTAACTTATCGTGGTAGGTCTGTGGCTAATGTGAATTCATCTCTTAACAGAGTTCCTAAATATTACGCACGGTAAGCTTGTTACAAAGAGGCAGATAAGAAATATAAAAAAAAACCGGTGCGCGATGCACAGGTTGAAGATAATCTTAAAAGGGTGCCTCGGTTGTGTGGTGTGTGTTTTGATATGTTTTCAGATTTATAGTAAGCACTAAATATTACATTTATGTGGACCAAGAACAAACTACAAGTTAATGGTACTAGTATACCATAGTATACCCAGAGCTGCAACAGTGCTGCATAAGGCATAACACAATCAAAGCAATGTACCATGGAATAACAGGTGGATTGTTGTATGATGCATAAATGTTGGAACTTAGTAATCCCATTATTTAGTTGGATTTAATTAATTGAAGTCCCAAGGTAAGAGCCGAATAAAAAAAAAAAGTGTACATTTAACGGTGAGTCTTAACTTATTTTAATATATGTCAAGTTTAGTATCATATTGACAGATTGGTCACCATTTCTCCTGAATAAGTTCCTTGTTTACATGAAGAGAAAGAGTGGAAACTGTATAGAATAATTTTGACAGTTTCATACTAATTGTACTGTTCAGTATGTATGGACAAGTGTATTGCATTGATTTGGTTTGTGAGTTTTATCTTAGGTACATTTCAATTATTATTTACCTATGAATGTGGAATACTATGAAAGCCAAGCCGTTCAATTAGGAACAGGCCAACTATAGTCTGTGATACTTAAATAACTTAGAAGATATTTTAGTAACATGGTATCATCTTCTACATCTTTGTGGAATGTACAAAGTGAACAACATTCATAATTTGTTACAACCTATGCCATGTTCATTCACAAGAATTTGATGAAATGATCATACTCTCTCTCATCTTTTTAGTAATTATCATAATACTTCATACCTAATGATATGAAATAAGCATAAACATGCTATGCTTGTTATTCTTAATATGTGACCATATATTAGTCAGTACAGGTTATGAACTGTGCATTCTATTTGTGTACAGTCTACTACAAAAATAGGTCTTCACCTTAAGAACTCATTAATTTGTCAATATGGTGTATAGCTTCCCACTACACCTACATGCAATATTAACATTGAAGTCAACAAAATGGTAATAACTCTTTTATTATGAAATACTACCATTTTGCAATAAGTACACTCGTGCACATATAAGACATTGAATTCCTATTAATTGTTGTTTCTAGTATGGGAAAATACTTATTTGGATTTTAAACATACAAGTACCTATTACAAGTAGGACTTAATGTAAGGCGTGAAATATGAATGCCTGATTCAGGCATCTAATGCAAATGTTTAGTATACCTACTACAAAGTCATCACCATTATCAGCTTTGTTATACAGAGATTGATGCAATGAATACTTTGGTTAGACATTGTCATGCAACGGTACAACAGTGACATGCCTTCTTGGCTCATCAAGTCATCCGCTATCTGGTTTTAACCTTATATTTCAGATGCATGTTTTCGAACAGCTACTTAAATAAACTTAGATTATCTTGAACTTTCAAGTCTTTCACAGAAGTGTCTGGGGTATTATACTGCTACATCACTTACAATGAAATGGATAAAATGATATCAATAATATTTACTTATCTAAGATTTGGGTAAGTGCAGTTGGCATATTGACTTATGGGGTTTTGTTTCACATTGGAAGTTGAAAAATGATCTGTTGGAAGAATGCATAACCTACAAGGTAAATTGCTTATTTAAAATGTTTAATGATTCTAACCTATTCACTGTTATTCATCATCATCATAATGATTAAAGTTGCCAGTTACATGAGAAGTTCAGTTGAGGCCACTTCATTATTTAACAATTTAATATTCATTTCACCCTCAAGGTGTAACTGATATGTATTACAACTATGCAAGACACATCATGTACAATACATTTATGTATATGACAATTGCACATGATAAATGTGTTCAGTGCTTTATAATTTGTCCAGTTACAGCGAAGCTGTGTTGGGTATGATACATTTGAGCAGTACATATAGTTTCTTTAAATACATGGGAACCTCAATAATGCGAACCCTCAATGTGGCAAACCTCGATAAATGGTAATGCTAATTTAATTTATACCTATTGAATCAACAAAACATATTTAAGGAATTTTTGCAATCTGCTTACCTTTTATGGAGCTGCTTGGAAGTGAACAGCCAAGTTCCATATGATTATTATCATGCAACTTATGGACTGGTGTTATGTTTTATACCATTTTATGAACTTGTGTCTCTTACAGAATATAGTACTGAAATGTTGTGATATAACATAGCAAATCCTGTTTCTTTTAAAGTACACTATAATATGATGACATGCAGAGAATTCTCAAATGAGAACTGAGTTAAATGGGAGGTATAATTCCCACTTCATGGTTCATAACTTGATCTTTCACAGGTTTAATTATTGAATTCAGCATGTACCTATATGAATGAAAAATGCTCTTAGTGTACAATGTTCACTATGAAAGGATGATGTTCAAGAATTCTCAGATTAAGAATTGAGTTAATTGGAAGAAGTGATTCTTGCCTTGTGCTTAAATGATAATGACTCAATCTTTTGCAGGTTCGATGAATTTTGTCTAATGAAAAATGCTTTGTTTATACAGCGTTATATGACCATTCATGATAGTAGATTCATGATGGGCAGCAGCATCATCATAGTGGACTGGGATAGGCTGATGATAATTATGACATATTACAGTGTTCGCTATAAAAGGAATATGTTCACAGATACTCAGATTGGTACCTGAGTTAATGAAACACGTCCAACCGAATTTATAGACTTAAAAGTGTGTCTTTTATTGTTTTCTGAATGGCTCATTATTACATTATTGACACCTGCTATTTCTCCATAAATCAGAAGGGAGACATCCAAACTTATGAGTTACTTTAACATTGTCGTTATGGCAGTTGATTATTTGCTCCTAGCTTAAGTGCTAGGTGGTGTATGAGTTCGGAGTTATGTTATCCGTTGATATTATTACGAAAGAGTCTTGCTATCATTCAAATAAGATCTCAATTCTAGTTATTCACTTGCTCCTTGGTTGAGACCTAGGCTGCCTGTGAAATCAAATGACATTGTAATTGCCCGTAAGGTTACTCCTCGATTAAGAACTTGGTGGTGTTACGGTGTATGAGATCTCGTTTGTATTTTGTTGCCAACTATTGTTACTTAACTATTAATTGTGATCTGATTCTTTAGTCATATAAAACATCTGGGCTGGCGCCTCCATGGCGGTCCTAGATAATACATTTGGGCTGGCGCCTCCATGGCGGTCCTAGATAATACGTTTGGGCTGGCGCCTCCATGGCGGTCCTAGATAATACGTTTGGGCTGGCGCCTCCTTGGCGGTCCTAGATAATACATTTGGACTGGCGCCTCCATGGCGGTCCTAGATAATACATTTGGACTGGCGCCTCCATGGCGGTCCTAGATAATACATTTGGGCTGGCGCCTCCATGGCGGTCCTAGATAATACGTTTGGGCTGGCGCCTCCATGGCGGTCCTAGATAATACGTTTGGGCTGGCGCCTCCTTGGCGGTCCTAGATAATACATTTGGACTGGCGCCTCCATGGCGGTCCTAGATAATACATTTGGACTGGCGCCTCCATGGCGGTCCTAGATAATACATTTGGGCTGGCGCCTCCATGGCGGTCCTAGATAATAAGTTTTGACTGGCGCCTCCATGGCGGTCCTAGATAATACATGTGGGCTGGCGCCTCCATGGCGGTCCTGGATAATACATGTGGACTGACGCCTTAGTGGCGGTCCTGGAAATACATGTGGACTGACGCCTTAGTGGCGGTCCTGGATAATACATGTGGACTGGCGCCCCAGTGGCGGTCCTGGATAATACATGTGGACTGGCGCCCCAGTGGCGGTCCTGGATAATACATGTGGACTGGCGCCCCAGTGGCGGTCCTGGATAATACATGTGGACTGGCGCCCCAGTGGCGGTCCTGGATAATACATGTGGACTGGCGCCCCAGTGGCGGTCCTGGATAATACATGTGGACTGGCGCCCCAGTGGCGGTCCTGGATAATACATGTGGACTGGCGCCCCAGTGGCGGTCCTGGATAATACATGTGGACTGGCGCCCCAGTGGCGGTCCTGGATAATACATGTGGACTGGCGCCCCAGTGGCGGTCCTGGATAATACATGTGGACTGGCGCCCCAGTGGCGGTCCTGGATAAAACATTTGGGCTGGCGCCGAGAGGCGGTCTATATCAAATACTGGTTCCATTGCGATCTGGCAGTTAATTCATATGTTTTATGACCTTATATCGTGTTGTTTTAACCTCATTCCTTAGCAGGGCAAGCCTGGAAACGGGCGTCTGTTTGTCTAGCTGAGTATATGTAAGGTGCACGCAGCGGGTCTTACGCATTGCTGCCGGAACGCGTCAGTTGACGAATTCACCGCACTGGCAGACTTCGCCGTAACCCAGGCGCGGGAGCGGCTATGTACGCGCTTCTGCGCGAGTCATCGGTGACTAGTACGGACACAAGCAGTCATCCCAAGGCGCTCTACGTCGCCGGATACAACTGTGAGCTTGTTCCATTACTTTATTGGCATTATAACATTCATCATTCGAGGAATGTGTACATCAGTAATTGTGTGATTATTCAAAAATCAATGATATCATGTTACTCGTAAGTCTGTCTGTACTGTGTATAATCAAACAAATTCGCAATTAGCCAGCGAACACTTGACTGATTTCATGATGTTACATTTATTTTATTAATGTCATTAATCCTTTAAAAAATGCTACTAGATGGCGCTGTCCTAAGTGCATAATAGTCTCATACATAATGGCGATATATTTACAAGTTCAATGTCAAAAAAAAAAGAAAAAGAGTTTTCATTAATTGCACATCATGCAAGTAAATGATATCACTTTAATCTTGGAATCGCTCAATGAAAGTATTAAAATTTGTATACTGACTATACTAAAGATTTAAAAAAAAAGGGGGTTGACCTGGTTCTTGCCACTCCACATTAGCACAATTATAATAAGCCCAGTTGATAAAAGGTACATCGTCATTTGAACATATCTTGTCTGTCTGTCCATGTTACGCTTGACACTGACGAAATCGACGAATCGGTTCGTGGACGACGGAACGTCGCACATGTTATAGATTCATGGCATTCAAGACCTGTGTATGCGTTACGCTTAAAATGCATTTGTTCAATTCGCAGTGTATTGAACCTATGAGACTTCAGTCACACAATTTGGGTGCTGGGGCTGTGAAAGTTAGCGGCCTACGGTGAGCTTCTGTGAAGACCTGAAGAATTGACCTTCGGGCCGAAGGTTTGGTCAGTGAATGGCCGAACTGTAAGGAAATTAGCCCGGTACAACACTAGCGGTAGTACCGGCATGTCACTTCACTACGGCGTCGGTCGAGCTGTCAACGGAGGTTACACGGATATGGCGCGTCGCGGTTACTCTATCTTAAAATTACTGTGTGATTGCCTTGTTAACCATTTAATAAATTATGTATTAGTGATGAAGCGGTGTTTTTACCCCTAACAATACATATAATTATTTACTTTGGATTTTACGTTTCGTTGGTATTTTTTAAGCCTGGTGTTCTCAATTCAACTGTATGTTTTTTTTATTTGGTATCTGTGTTTTGTATTCAATAAGGAGTTGGCTTTTTAGAAAAATAGATTTAGTTTCACTACTCAACCATTGGAATCAAAATAACGTAAATGTTGGCCTACTACCGCGAAAATCGAACATTTCGAGGATTTTTCTCTGTCACTCAAACGAAGGGCTCATTAGAGTGAGAGAGACAAATCCTCGAAATTTACGAATTTCGATTTTCGCGGTAGGGCCGCTGTACATAGTCATGTGATCGTTTAGGTTTAGGGTGTCAGCAAAATATCAAAAGATAAAAGAAAACAGAATTAAACCATCAACATAAGTGTTGCAAGTGTATGTTCACAGGCATAGCTTTTTATAAGGATACATTGGAAGTTTCCTTAACCCTGATCAGATTGAAGATCAAAAAAATCCAAGTTCAGGACCGACGTCACTCGACACGCAAATGGAATCTAACGAGCTCTTTAGCAGACGTGGAGGAAACCGGTCGGAAAAACCCTGTTAAGTTATGCTAAAACTGAGGCTTATACTCTTATTGTATACTTAAGGTATAGTTGCCATGAGTTAGATAAACATACTTAGGGCAGTTTTGGTTTTCGACCAGATCAATTTAGTTCTCGGCCTACCAACGCTTCATACTTTTATTAAAAGTGCGTTCAAACTAAAAGAGCATTCGCTGTTCTATCCCCCGCTCTACGAAATCAACCAATCACGTTTTGTGTAACGATCGAATTTCGTAGAGTAGGGGGATAGAACAGCGAATGCTCTTTTGGTCTGCATGCACCTTAAGGTTACACCCAACGAGCGAATGCTCATTCTATCCCTCACTCTACGAAATCAAAGAATTACGTTTTGTGTTATGAACGAATCGTTTGGTGTAAATCCACCTTTATATATATATAGGCTGAAAACCAATAAGCGTAGATAGAATCTATAATCACTACGCTGGAAGCGGGTTGGCTATCACAGTAGTGTGTCTACTATGATGTCGCTGCTGCTCATCATCAATCTTCAATAAAATGGTCAGTGTCTCAGTGACACTTCAATCCCTTAGTCGTACCCTTTACGACACCCACAGGAAGATTTGGGGTAGCGACAACTGTATTCAACAACAACTGCCGTCACTACTAGGCGCGGATCCAGGGGGGTAATGGGGGCACTTGCCCCCCCCCCCCCCTTGACACTGGACTTAGGCATGCCTAGGTGCTGTTTTAAGTATAAAATACTATCATATCCTAGGCTAATGCCCCCCTCAACGAAGTCCTGGATCCGCGCCTGGCCTGGACCGCGAAAATCGGAATTAGTAAATTTCGGGGATTTTTCTCTGTCACTCAAACGAAGGCGTCATTAGAGTGAGAGAGACAAATCCTCGAAATTTATGAATTTTGTTTTTCGCTGTAGGGCCGCTGGTCACTACGCGGCTCAAAATGCGTAAGAGGCTGTCACTTAGTTATTTGAGGCTAGATTGTACAGCAGATTTGCATTTACAGGTAAACGGGGAAGTACTTGTACTAGCGCTCGTTTTCCCACATGAATATTAATGATTCTGCGTTGTTGCTAGCAGTGTTGACTTACGCAGGTAAGTTTCTAGGTATTTTTTTTAAATATTAACCTGTAAATAATATCATAAACTATACAAGGTGCCCACGAGGAAAGGGAAAAATTCTAACAGCATATTCCTGAGACTAAAAGAAGCAAAAAATGTTAAATGAGTTTTGGTCCAATCTGCAATTTTTTTTTGATGTTTTGGATGCCTTAATACCCAAAAAAAGGATTTTATTAATATTAAACTATCGCAAAAAATGCTCTTCAAAGTTTTTTTTACATTTGCTTGGTAATTAAAGATATTTTTGTTCATTTGATGTCTGTCAATTAAGTGTGACAAGATTAAGACAACATGGTGACAAAATCGTTTCCTAAAATGTGTTTGTCTTATTAGCGTAACGGTCTAAAACGGTTTTAAGAAAAAATCAAATGTTCTCTTAAAATAGACTGAATTCAGAAAACTTCAACTGAAATTTTTAACTTCAAATTTGGTCAGAAATCCGCTGTTGAATTTTTTCCCTTTCCTCATAGGCACATTGTATACCTACATGGATTTCGCCTGTGATGGTTATTGGTTATGGAACTTAAGAAGAACAACAATTAATTAATTGTTATGTTAGAGTCACATATGAAGTTACATACGTGCAATCACAATGAAAATTGAAATATACACGTCCTAACTCCTAACTAGTACCATGAATTCCTAACTGCAGTATAAACAAACTAGTAAATAAGTATGTAGTTACACTTCGTCGTCAAAATGCTAAGAGTTAGTTCCTTTGGCTGCGTTTCCACCAGAGATGTGCGAGGATGTGTTTTCATACAAATGATACCTCGCTCGAGTCATTAATAGGTGTCATTTATATGAAAACACATTCTCGCACATCTCTGGTGGAAACGCAGCCTTATAGTTGCGGATCCTCTCGTCCTAATTTTGATGACGTCCTATTTTTAAAATCGAATGCGACCCAATCCTTCTGTCTGTAGAATCTAATAATATTCACCAAGACTTAAGTGCGTCATGCTGCTTCTTAGGTATTTCATATTTTAATCATGCAAATAGAATTTTTAGGTATTGTTTTGAGTGTATACATTTTTGAAAGGCGTTTTTTTGCAATGACTGGCAACAATTAAAGTGGGTTTTACCGATTTAAGTAGGTAATGCCTTTTTGTTGAACCGTCTCACTTCAATTGTTCTTTTTCGGGGTAATTTGACGGATTTGATCCGGACTTGGGTTTTCACATTCACTTGAAGCATTGTTTTGGGTTAAGAGTTAAAGTTATAGGTTACACTAAGATCTGCGGTGCATGATTATGTTGATAGTTTGTAACAAACTACCACCTAGGTAGGCACGTACTTTAACCTTATTATTAGGTGTTCTTACCGCCGTTACCTTACCACGCCATTATCGAATTACATTAACAATAATTGGTCGACGCGTCTTGATAGCCTAAAAGAAAATAAAAATACACTACTGTTACTTTACTACTACTGCATCTTACTTTTTTGGTGGGGCCCTTGCAGTGCAAGATCCTTGGGTCGAAGTGTATCCACTTCGACCCATTGGGATCTTTTGTGTAATTGCCCCCATTTTAGATTAGATTGATCTATCAGCTCAATGTTTGAGGACGGACCCTAGCGGCAGCGTTTTGACCTCCTTCTGTTCCAGATTCGGATCCGAAATGTTTCATATTGTGTCTACTAGTTACTACGTATCTTTCAGTAACTTTATCTTAAGCGGTTATAGAAACATTTTTATGCAGACAAAAACAGTAAATATTTTTAATAAGACTTAGGTGAAGTTCAACAACATCTAAGGAATAATTACTTATCACATGTGATATGTTAAGGTTTTGCCCTCAGTGATCCAATTATCAACATTAAACGAAATGAAATGGAACCTTATCGCAGCTGGAGAATATGTCTTTTATGTCCAAAACTCCTTGATTTTGTATAAAATAGTTAATCACAACAGCCTAACTACCAACAATCACAATGTTCTATTTGAATTTATTCCGATTTATTACTTATCTCTGGGTGCTCGTGGATATACCTAGTTATCTTGCAAATATTTTAAAAATAAACCACCTATCTAAAGTTGTCACAACAGATAAATTGTTATCAATGTTTTCTATCAGTAAAGGTTTCGCAATGATTTCCAATTCTCCATGTTTAGGTAACTATGTTAGAATTATAACCCAATGGCCTACAATAGAATTAGATTCAGAATATGATATGGAACCTGGCGGTGACCTGGTTCCTTCACTATCACTACATAATATAAAATAAGGTCACTTTTTCTGTCCCTATGTCCCTTTGTACGCTTAAATCTTTAAAACTACGCAACTGATTTTAATGAGTATAGTAATGAATGAGGTATAGTACCCGTGCGAAGCCGGGGCGGGTCGCTAGGTAATAATAAAACACTGAAAAAGAGTGTTGTAGAAGTAACTGAAGAAGTTGTTGTAAAGTTGCTGACTATTTTGTTGTTCAACTCATGGCGGTGATGATAGTAACGAGGTCCGTTCAATGGTTTACCCTCAATTGGCTACCTTTAGCTCTGCTGGCTCCCTGCCTTTATCGTATGATGTTCAAACAAAATTTAATTAGACAATGAGTAGGCTAACTAGGTAATAATACTACCTGGCGGTAGCCTGTCTATCTGGCGACTAGAATCCCCAGAAGGGATCCGGGAACGCAAACTCGTTTCGCCGTCCACAGCTGGCACTCAGTCGTGACTGGACTGATCAGACGTATTTCAAGCGAAGTTAGACAATAAGTACCTAGCACTCCTAGCAGTAGTATGACCTCCCGGCCAAAAGAACCCACAGAAGGGGTCGGGAACGGGAGGTCCCCCCTGGCGGTCCACAGCGGGCACTCGGGGGACTCGGGGGTGATCAGGCGGAGCCCCAGCTCGGGAGTGAGGTGCGAGCGTGACGTCAACGTGTGTAAGTACCTGGCAGTAGCCTGTCCCCCGGCCAATAGAAGCCCCAGAAGGGGTCCGGGAACGGGAGGTCCCCCCTGGCGGTCCACAGCGGACACTCGGGCGTGATTTGGCGCAGCGCCAGCTCGGGAGTGACGTGCCGTCGTGACGTCACCGTGTGTTGTAAATACCTGGCGGAAGCCTGTCCCCCCGGCCAATAGAAGCCCCAGAAGGAGTCCGGGAACGGCAGGTCCCCCCTGGCGGTCCACAGCGGGCACTCGGGAGTGACGTGCCGTCGTGACGTCAACGTGTGTAAGTACCTGGCGGTAGCCTGTCCCCCCGGCCAGTAGAACCCCCAGAAGGGGTCCGGGAAGGGTAGCTCGTCCTCTCTCGCTGTCCACAGCGGGCACTCTGGGGTAATCAGGCGCAGCGCTAGCTCGGGAGTCAGGTGGGCGCGTGACGTCACCGTGTGCTGCAGGATTAGGGACGCCGCTTTACGGGACATCTGGAACAGATTTCAACGTTGAAATATCTGGTTTTGCGAACACTGAAGTTCGCCGGGGGTTTTTCTCTGTCTAATGAGTCTGCTTTGCTATTCTCTTATTGACACATTCGACGCTGCGTTCGTCAACGAGCTCGATGTCGAGACAGCCTTGTCTAAAATCCTAGCTGTTTGATTTGACATTAGGAATCGAGGCTGTGAGCGAGGTTGTGGGCGAGTTCGTCGCTGTTTTTCGTTAGAGAATACGAAGTTCATACATTAAACGTCAAACTTTCGACGCAATGTAGTTCCAGCTCACGTCGCATTCGTCGCCGAGCACTAGTGTCGTTTAAAGTACATTAGTGAATACCATTTTTAGGCTCGACGCTGCCGCAGCACTGACACAGCGCTGACAGCAAGGCGGTTTCCTTAGTGAATAACACTGCTGATCTTCGTTGGAGTGACAGGGACATCCTCGAAATTTACGAACTTCGGTGTTCACGGTAGCAGGCATGGTGCATGGTAGACTGGTAGTGGTCAACAAAAAATATCATATGCATTTTTGGACTTCATTATCATTGAATATAGTCGAGCAGTCGTAGAGTTGTTTTTTAAATGTAAAACAAAGTGTATTTGCGGAGTTTTTTAAAAATATATCGACCTCTCTGAAACTTCCATAAAGCCCCTCACAGCCAACAGGAATGCACTAGTTTTTGGCCTCCTTGTATAGTTTGTAATTATAAACGTCAATGCGCGTACGTTAGTGCGTCACCTGGTATACGTTGTGGAAGCAAAAAGCACACTTTTATGTTAAATACACATTTATTGCCAAAAACTATACAAACAGATAGCAGTAGCCTGTAAGTAATTAACTAATCACCTTGGCTCGTGATAACTTATTACCGACGACATATTTACTCTTGGTTTTATTTTATTTGACACCTCGTTACATTTTGTGCAAATACTCGTAATATCTATAATGGAATATTTTACTCCAACGTTTTATGGAATGGAACATATAATACACCAACCATTACGCTTCCATACGCCATACATTTTCCTGGCAATAATAATCTATATTCTCACAAGGGACAAATTATTCTAATTAATCATAACGGCAGCAGCAGCACCGCAGTTAGTGACGGGAGTGACTATAGTTTCTACAAAAAAGTCAATACTTAGTCAAATAAATAATAAATAAACTAAAAATATTTATTTCAGATCATTGATCCATAGTTTGTTAGTAACATTTTAACTTGATAACTATGTTAGTGATTACATTACAGACACATTACAAACAAATTACAAACTTTTAGACCAGATATACGTACAGGCAAAGAACCTACGATCGGCCGTCCGTGGCCTCATCCTACTTGGCCCTGCCGATGGCCACTTCAACCCCAGTATCTGGTGATAGGGCAGTCAAGGCTTTCCGACAAAGCCCTAAGGAGGCTATTGCTGCTGCCCCGCACTCGTCTGAGTAGCGAACCGACACGCTTGCGCCTGATAGCGAAAAAGTCGTATGTTCGCACTTCGGCAAACATGCCCGATGCACTACGGTGCTTTGGCCGCCGCAACAGCATCCTCAAGACATTGTTGTACTGGACCCTCAGTGCGTTGTATGCCCTCTGTGTAAAGCCTACCCACAGACTGCAGGTGTAGAATGTCTAGCAGTAAGCTTTAAAAAGCGTCAATTTGACTTGTTCATTACACTTTGCAAATCTGCGGGCAAGCATATTACCGCGCACAGCAGTGTTATTCACTAAGGAAACCGCCTTGCTGTCAGCGCTGTGTCAGTGCTGCGGCAGCGTCGAGCCTAAAAATGGTATTCACTAATGTACTTTAAACGACACTAGTGCTCGGCGACAAATGCGGCGTGAGTTGGAACTACATTGCGTCGAAAGTTTGACGTTTAATGTATGAACTTCGTATTCTCTAACGAAAAACAGCGACGAACTCGCCCACAACCTCGCTCACAGCCTCGATTCCTAATGTCAAATCAAACAGCTAGGATTTTAGACAAGGCTGTCTCGACATCGAGCTCGTTGACGAACGCAGCGTCGAATGTGTCAATAAGAGAATAGCATAGCTGCCATCGCCCTTCTCTCTCTCTCTATATCCAACATCCAAAAATTTTAACTACATTTTGATACAATACGACAATACAAGCATTTGCTGCACCATCAAGCGAGAACGAATGACGGAGCCTTTCCAGGGCAAGGAATTGATGTGGCTTGGTTTTATCCCCGGGAAAATAAATAAATATCTTGGGACATCTTACACAAATCGATCTAGTCCCACAGTAAGCTCAATTAAGGTTTGTGTTGAGGGTACCAGGCGACTCTAACTATTATTAGTTAGATACATACATAGACAGCCATGACCAAGGAACAAATAATTGTGATAAATAAATCCCGGGACCTCCAGTCATTATCAACTAGCCTGCGGAGGCTGACAAACAGTGAAACATAGATTGTAGAGGTAGCGAGCAAAGTATTCAGGATCCAGGAGCCGTTTACTATATTATTATACTATATGATCTCGTCATGGAATCATTTAGCGTTATCAGGCAAGTTGTTGACTCTTGACTTTGTCTATTAACTGACGCGGACACACCCACCAATATTGACTTTGACGTCGCGAGGATATTATTAGGATTACCATACAAACTGCGTTTAATTTAGCCCTTAGTTCAAATCCTTAACTAATAGTAGGTTCGTGTGACAACGATTCCGCAAAATAACCTCCTGCCGCCAAGAGACCTATAAAAAGGTTTTCTCAAACGAAAGTAATGTTATTCTATTTCCTACACTATTAATAAAAAAATCACTAGCAAATTTGATTGTCTGGGCGGCAGGAGGATAAGGTAGTTTAGATGGTTTCTGGCCAAAAAGTTCTCGACCTCCCAACGCTTCATACTTTTACAATGAAAAGGCCGAAAACCAAGGTGGCCGATGAACCGGCTAAATTACTCTTTGATCCCATTGTAGGTACATAAGGTACAATAATATTTCAGCTTCTTCGATATAGGGAGGAAACTTCGACAACCCTAAAAGCATTTACTATAAGAAAAGAGCAATGCTCTTCTCTTCGTTATATTATATCTCGTCTCCTCTCATTTCCGATATTGACTATAATATAAGCTCCGCAGCCGATTCTAACAGTTCTAGTTATCCCAGACCAATGGGATAAATCAGATTGCTTGTAATTTCGTCATGGAATCATTTTGCGCAGTTGACTCCACTCAATTCACTGACGTGGGTTCAAGACAAGACACACCCACTTTGATTATTGACTTTGACGCTGATGGTCTAAAATTAGCAGCAACACACACACGCGTTTTTACACTAGTGTTAGTTATCTACATTTAGACGCCGAATAAAATATTCCATCGTTATCTTTATAATTTTGAGTTGGTACTGCAGTAAGTTACATTTTTGGGGAAACCCTGCCTGGAGTCTCCTGGAAACTTTGACTTGGTTCACCTGATTGGGTATTCTTGTTGTGAAAGCCTTCCTTAATCTCATAACGCTTCGTTCATATTAAGATGTCTGGTGTTCGCTAGAAAAGCATCTTAAGTGAAAAGTTCCCGTAAAGCCGAATATATTTTTTTTTTTTTTATGCTATAGGTGGCAAACGAACAGACGAATCGCCTGATGGAAAGCGATTAACGTCGCCCATGGACATCCGCAACACCAGAGGCGTCGCAAATGCGTTGCCGGCCTTTAAGGTGGGAGTACGCTCTTTTCTTGAAGGTTTGAAGGTCGTATCGGTCCGGAAACGCGTTAGCCGGGTTTTTAAAAAATCCATCAGTCTTATCTTCAAAATTGTAGCCAGGTACTCTAGGTAAGTTATTTGTTTTGGGGAATCAATGTACAGATAGGTCTCCTAGGAAAACTGGGAGGATATTTTCGAGATAGTTTACCTAATGAGGTATTATTCTTATTCGACAGAGTTGTGAAAACTTAGTTTATTCTCATAGTGCTTGAAAAAGGGAAAACCAACATTACGGTCCATTTGTAGCATAAACATAAGTATTATGCACTAAATCCCAAATCTTTGGTTTGCCCTTTTGGCTGCAATTAATCCTTCTCTTTGTAAAGGAGAAGTGACTGGATTTACGAGTGTCCAAACCTGTCTCTTAATTGTGTAACAAAGAGTACTAATGTATTGCAATGAATGATTGCAATGAACATAATATTATTGTATCATCTGCGCCTACGCAAGTGGGATATAATAGTTGGGCGTATGACGCGGGAGATCTAAAATTAACTACACTCGTGACTATGAATACCATAGTATTCATAGTTACGAGTGTAGGTCCACAAGGTCTAATTATGATTAGACCTTGTGGGCATTTAGTTTTTGCAGGAATTTTTTACCAAATTTACAACTTTTGCCGAGTTTTCCACGGAATAAAATGACTTGCGATTTGCGATATGTATATTTTCTTTGACCAATAAATTCTGTAGACTGTACATGAGATGAAGGGACTGCAGTACTTGCGAATACAGATACACATTATTTCAATTATTTGTATTACGGGAATTTCTGACACAAATAGGTCTAGTACACAATAAACTAAATTAAATTGGGTATGTCAAGTTTTTTGAAGTGGTGTAAATTATATTTTATTTGGATGATAGGCTTCCTAAGGATCACGAAAAACCAGTTATTTTATTTTTATAACTATTAATTTATTATAATATTATTTATAATATTTTTAATTTATGGCTCACAAGCTAAACGACTTTTGCGCTACTGAAAATTAAAAAAAAACATATGATGGTCGTCAAATATGTTACTGTCAAAAATAACTACGTATATAATAACAATAAAAACGTGTTATTGAGTATAATTTTGATACATAGAATAGTCACTACACTCACATTGAAATGCTCTTCACAAACATATAGGGTCCGTTTCGGGCAATTTATATCCAACGCGTGACACCAAGTTGGTTGTAAACATTTTGGTACACATAGAAAAGCTGAGTCGGGAAAGTCGCGTCTGTATTTCTTACAGCTGGGTACGAAGCACATGAGCATATCTCCGTAATACTCCGTCACGGTTCGGTTGCAGTCACTATTCATTGTATCTAGATGTACGTGAAGCAGTCCAATAGTCAAAACCAGGGTCGTCAGAAAGGCTAGAAAACGTAGTCCAAAAAGCAGAGCGTAGGTAGTCACAGGAAGATCCAAACGTTGTCCAAAATAATGTGCAGGGGTCATGGAGTAGTGCGGCAAGATCAAGAGTCCAAAATTCGTGCTGAGGTCGTTAAAAATATTCTATAAATCACTGAAACCACCAAATGCAATTGAACGAACAAGACCGTTGAAAGACGTAGTTATTTTTGACAGTGACATATTTGACAACCATCATGTGTTTTTTTTAAATTTTCAGTAGCGCAAAAGTCGTTTAGCTTGTGAGCCATAAACTTAAAAATATTATAAATAATATTAATAATAAATGAATAGTTATAAAAATAAAATAACTGGTTTTTCGTGATCCTTAGGAAGCCTATCATCCAAATAAAATATAATTTACACCACTTCAAAAAACTTGACATACCCAATTATGTTGTGTGGGTACTAGGCGACGATATATGTATATAATAAATAGATATATCTATAGATAGGTAAATGAAGCTTACTTTGGGACTAGGTCGATTTGTGTGTTAGAATGTCACATGATATTTATTTTAATACATCGTTATTTGCAAAGATATCAGTCACACGGTAGGCAAAACACGTGACTTTGGCGCGTGTTGATATTTCTTGCATATATTTTATTTGGGAAACTCCTTAAAAGAACAAAGTGGCTGTCGATATGTTTGAAAAAAAAATTAATACCTACGGGTTTTTTTATCAAAATGTTTTGAGTCATCATTGGGTTTTCTCGCTATCCACAGGATGTCAGTTGTCACAGTCACAGTACGCGATATCTATAAGAGTACCTATTGATTATTTTCTAGGGGATTTTCGATACTTTTACTGAAAATTGGATGATGCATCTTTTGCGTTTATCTATCTTATATCAGAGACTTCATGTGTTTTAGGGTTGTTTATTTTTTAATATTTTTTGCATACAATATTTAAAATGACAGTGAGAGAATTGAGTGTCAAAAACAGATTTATGTTTTTTTTTGTAAATAAACGACAGTCGACAGTTCGAATAGTTCGATACTACATTATTAAACTCCTAAAAATCGAAAAGGCATTTCATTCACCCATGGAATTCCTCGAAACACGTTTGAACTTGTCAAAGAAGTGACTCACTCGCCGATTCTTTCTCGAGTCTTCCCCACATCACCGTCTCGTTCACACTATTCTTTACAGAACGAGATGGAAGAACCTTGTAACACTTGTGAGGGAACGTACAAACGCCAATACTGACCAATCGTGGACCTTATGGGTATTGGAATAAGGCTCACAAATTTTTAAATATGATGGAGACGGGTCTCCCTCAAGATCCCTAACATCGTTTGTCCTAAAATCACTTGCCCGAACTGTTTTGCACTAATGGGCATTAGCCCTATCGATCAGTTGCAATAACACTCATTTTCCATAATGTAATGATTGTCCTAAAACTCACTTGCCCAAATAATTTTTTACCATAACTGTTAAAACCCCTAATGTTATTTTCCATATTCTTCGAAATCCCTAATAACGTTTCACCTCATGTCATTTAGTCTAAATGTTGTTGTCCTAAGAGACAGAAGCCCTAGCGATCAATAGCCATACCTAACAATATTTAATCATAATGTCGGTTACACAATTTTTTTTTTAATTTTAGAGAGATATTGGCTCCTAAATAAAATTTGGGGGTGCCTGTCGTGTCGCATAATGTCGATTGTCCTAAAATTTTTTGGCCCAGAATGTTTGGCATTATGTTACATGGCACACTACTTGTTTAGCCTACTTCATTTTGCGCATACACGTTTAAAATACCTACACCATATTTATTCTAATATTGATTACTCGAACGTCGAATGACCTAAAGCATAATAATCCTAATGTTCATTGTAATAAATATTGTTTACCCTACTACTCGAACTGTCAATTTTCACTGCGCCTACTTTTATCATGTCCGAAATTTCATTCAAAAAGGCATTTTAATAACAACATGCAAAACATTTGAACAACAGGGTGAATGGTTAAAAAAAATGTTCAAGTAAAACCGACGTGGATTGGTTAGGTTTCGAAACTAGGGCGGAGTGAATGGCGTAGTCTTTAAATACTTAAGCATTTTTAATCAATTGTTTACACATCCTCATACTTACAAAGCCATAAAAAGGGGGGACGGGGGGGGCGAAGCCCCCCCCCAGGGGGGCTCGGGGGGCGAAGCCCCCCGCATTAAAAAAGAAATAATCTGAACATCCCCTACCTTAACCTGGATAGGTTCGTTAGGTACCTTTTATCCCTTAGAGCGGAAATAGAAGCCCCGCGCAGCGGGGCTTCGTCGACCGGTTCCCAGGTCAAACTTGCTCACTTAAATTCTTTGGACAACAGGGCGAATTATTTAGTATTTGTTAAGTATAAGGAATAAAAAAATATTATAAAGCTAGTTAAAGGTAGGTAATCACTATTAGTACATTAAATAGTAGGAACATCACCATTATGCACAATAATTTTTCGATGCATATACATTAGACACGAAAATCATTAGGACAAACAATATTTAGGAACAACCAAGTTAGGATTAACAATTTCGGCATAGCAAAAATATGCGCAACAATGTTTATGCCATTCATTTTTCGGCGTAAAGTTGATATGCGACAAATTTTTCGAAATAAAAACATTATGCCACCCGATATAGACCCAAAATTTGGTTTTGGTCAAAATTACTAATGAATGGGGACATTGGGGACTAAATCTGCAGTGAGCGAGCGAAGCGAGCGAACAAAACCTTCCAGGGCAGATCCGACTCGGATAGGTTAAAGGAGGGTTAGTCTTCGAGGTTATTTTTTTTGTCGCAATCCAGAAAACATTTCCCCAAAATCAAAAATGGCCGAGATATTCGACCACAAATTAAAAAAAAATATTTCACACAACATTCATCGTAATTTTGTTCACCAAAATTAAATCTTATTTTGGAGCCGATATCTTGGTAATTATCAAGTTAGACAAGTGGTCCATACAAAACATGCTTATTTTAGCGTCCTCTATACGATAGCATAAAAAAATACGTGTTATAATGACACCACCCCCATCAAAAAAATTCCCGCGCCCCCTTTGCTGTACTCTGACCCGTCAGGTCAGTAGCTTACAGATATAGGATAAACTGCAATAGGCCATACAAAGTTAGGAAATACGATTATTAGGATTATCGATCATTAGGCTTACTGACAATTATGATACATGACTATTATTGCATATAACGTTAGGATGAATAATTGATATGGAAAATGATGATTAGGATATAACGCATTAGATAAAACAAAAATCATCCATACGATATTAGGAAAATTAAAGATATGGCATATGAGCGTTAGGACAAATGATCATTCGGACATAAAACGTTAGTGAATGTAAAAATAGGTCAAAAACCGTTAGGGATCCAGATATAGATCCGATGGAGACGTTGCCGTTCGTTACGTCGCGTGCGACCTAGAAGGTCATTGACATGTGAATCACGTGCTTATTAGCATAGATTACATAGATGTTAAGATAACGTAGCCCTTATTGAGTTAGAGATAGGGCTCAGCATTGTTGATAATAATAATAGTGTTAAGTTAAGAAGATTCGCGATTCAAAGTGTGCCGGAGAGTGCTAACATACGATAATGTCTCTTTATACGATTTTGGGCTAATTTGTCTAGCACGTTTTGCTGTGTCACGCGGCTCATGCCATACAATTCAATAGACATTTATTTAGGTACCTACTTATAAACACAGATGTAATGCTAATGAGCAATATTTTCCCTTCATAATTTCTCGGACTAAGGGGTTTAAAATAAAAAGTTTAAATATTTTGCTTCTCAAAACCTCACTGGCAGCGAGATTGCACTTATTTGGCCACCCTGGCCTGCTACCCCGAACACCGAAGTTCCGTAGGGATTTGTCCCGAAATTTACGAACTTCGGGATTTTTTGGTAGCAGCGGCCCTACCACGAACTTCGAAATCCGCAAATTACGAGGATTTGTCTCTCACTCTAATGACGCCTTCGTTGGAGTGACAGAAATTTGCGGATTTCGATATTCGCAATAGGGCCACAGGCCTGTATACACATAATTTATGTACAGTAGAACCCGCTTAATACGATCACGTTTAATACGATTTCCCGCATAATACGCCATTTTATGCCGGTCCCTGCAAGTTCAGTCATATTTTCCTACATTTATGTACGGTTAATACGATCCATAATCCCGTTTAATACGCTATCTGTAACTGTAACCCAAGTTACATATAGCATTATTTACTTAAAGATTTAAGCAGGAAAGTTCTAATTTTATTATATCGATTAGAAATTAGACTGGAAAAAATAATTCTACTGAACGCTCCTCCTTTGTAGGTAACTTTGTTGTACTGACCAAGCGACCGGTAAAGTTCATGACATGATCCCATCTATCGCATACACCTGTATGTGCAACCTTAGTACAATTTGTTTCATTTATGTATTATCTTCACCTGTGCCTCCGAATCAGTTATATATATGTATATGTAGGTACATATGGATAAGAAAATATCTCATGTGTAACATTACGCTGTAAAAGTAAAAACATTGCAAATAAAATACAATTTCTTCCCGCATAATACGCTTTCCCGCTTAAGACGCGTTTTTTGTCTGGTCCCTACAAAATCGTATTAACGGGGTTTCACTGTATTTAGGTAGGTGCCTAGCACCAAATTAGAAATGTACAGAGTTGTTTGATCGTCGCCCCCTTTGGAGATAACAGTAATGCGCAGATGCCGGCTTTTACGAGGAAAATATTATGATACGTAAAACGTACAGTTTCATACATTATTTAGCTTGTAATATAACTGGTACATTGTATGAAGTATCAAGAAATATGTGTCTAATTGGCCATGGCATGCACGTAACAGTTGTCTAATTGTGACAGTGCGTTTTTGGAGTGTTTCCGTGTATAATTTACCAAATCATAAGATTTGATTATAGGTTATATTTATAATATAACACTAAAAACAACGCAAAATCAAACAAATTAAACCAATTTCGTAGAGTAGGGGATAGAATGAGCATTCGCTCGTTTGGTCTAAATCCACCTTTAGGCATACGACGAAGTGAAGTAATTGCCGCTTAAAATAAATGCAGATTTCATTTTTAGAATTGTAGTCCCTGGGTGTCACAGCCTATCAGATTCCTGTTGATTACAGTTTTTAAACCTAAAAGTTAGGTACATTCATTTCCATGAAAACGTGTTGTAAGCGACACTGTCTTTTCAATACTTTAGAAAAACTAAATTAGTAAGCCGAGTTACCGTATAATAATAACATATCATCAAGGCTTTTAGATTGACAGTGTTTCCTAGCAGCTAGCACACTTTATTAGGGTAGCTACCATAGCGAGTCGTAAGCGACAAAAAGTAGATGTTTTCATGGAATGCTCCATTTCAGTTAAACTAATACCTACGTGTGCTTTACGTAAGGAACTGACAGGTGTCAAGAATGTCATGAGTAACTTCTTATCTCCGGGGAATACAACATTGTTACGAACAAGTAAAATGAATAAGAAATTAGGAATGCGAAAGTGCGATATCTAATCTATCGATTGACTTCATATATGAAGTCTCGGACACGCGCTGGTCACCGCCGTCCCCGCCGATAACAGATTAAAACGCAGTTGTCGGTGTTATCAGTTAATCACCGTTATCTGAGCTCGTGTCCACTGTCCACGCCTCCACCAGGGTCAACCATGTGTTAAAAATTAAATGAATAGCCACAAGTGTTAAAGAAAGAAAGAAAAAATATTAATTTTTAGTACAGATGGTGCCTTTTTTAGGCTCCAGTGCGAAAAGTGGGTGATTTTACGTCAGGTTCAAAACTTCAGAGGGCCATCTGTACCTACTAAAAAACGTCGTACGAGACACTTGCAAAAAGAAAGTTCGTAACTCGTGTCGATTTATAACACTCCCTATCGGTCGTGTTTTAAAACATCGCCACTCGTTTAAAATTGTATGATTTTTGCAGTTGTGTCGTAATGTACTAGTGTGTAAAAGGACAAGAGACAAAGTTTGCCACAAAACGGTCCCCAATTCAGCATAAAGCTGGGGCCTGTAATTACAGCCCAGCGCTGGGCTTCCATTACAACTACAACTTTCAACTGTTATAAAGTTGTGTTATGTTATACATCAAGGTTGTTGCCACGGATTATGCAACTGTTCCCTAAGTATAAGTGTTATAACCTTAAATATGACATGTGCACAATTAACTATAATTTAATGATTTCCTTATTTCAATGGCAAACGTTGCAATTGTGCACATTTATTTATGCTCTTGACTGAACAAAGTTGATCTCTTGTCCTAATCTGAGTGCACTTAGAGCCAAACAGTCTGTCATCGTTAAACGGTAAATATTATTGTAATTAACAGTGACCGACAGTTTAATGCAACCCATTATTATTAATCTGCTCTGTAATGTTGACCAATCAGGCAAATATTTGGCTAGTGCGACAAGCTTCATTCTATTTGTTTGTTAGTTAGTTGGAGCTTAAAATTGTCTCGGTTATTTGGTGATAAATGAGATCTCCTGACTCCTGTCACTACTGGTCACTTTTCTCTATCCGGTTCGCTGCGGAGAATGAGGCTCTTCTGACCAATTTTGTAGTACCAGGGATGAGGGTACTTTATTTACGGAGACAAAGAAAGAGACCAGGGGGGTAAATGATTGAGTATGGACGGGTGAAACGCCCCTGGAGGAAAAGACTACAGATGTTAATCCAGTCCGAGTGTACAGCGGATGAAGCTGGTGTTCCAGGCTGGTATTAGTATTTACGCACTATGCGCCGGCGCATGGCGGCGGCTGGCACGGCGACGCGTGTGCACGATAACGATCGAGAGGCGTAGGCGGTATCGCTTCACTGTAGCCGGGAGTAAAGTCCGCTTCGCCCATGGAATCATTCCTGTAGATGATTGACGACCTAGTATACGGGGCCATAGCTTAAAACTTATGATGGCCCTGTATGTCTAGGTCGTTGGTCTACTTGGGCTTTTTCTTAGTTTATAATTTATTATATTATGATGTATTTATATTTAGTGTTTGTGTAGATATTATTATCGGTTTTATATATCAACAATGCGAATACAAAATTATA
>JALPQI010012816.1:0-48797 GCA_025490895.1 Thaumatotibia leucotreta | reverse complement strand
CGTACGTTTGTGAGGGCGGGCTGCGGTGTAGTATGATCGTCCCGCCCCGCGCCGGTAGGTATCGGGCGCGGCTCGTTATAACAGCCCGGTAGCCCGTAACATTTAACAAGCCGATGACGACATTTTTATCTACCAGCTTAATAGGCATCTTGTTCGTGATTAGATACTGTAAACTTTGGAGGCACTTGTAATTAATTTGGTATTTTATTAATTGATATGATCCTAATGAATCTCTGTTAATTGTGGGTCCAGCAAGCTATAAACTGCTTAGACTATCTAATCAGGACACATGTATGATTATTTTAATTATGCTTGTTTTATTAACATGTAGATATACTTCCGAAAGCCATCATGATTACTTAATTTTGATTGCCTACTTATCCACCGTAGCTGTAGTCCGAGTAGCAAAAGTTATGAAAAGCTCTGTTGTCACAATAAATCAAGCGTGAGATATTATCTCGTTGCAGGTAAGTACAATACATTACGGCGCCATAAATTAATATTGTTTATGGAAATTTAACAACACCAAAACTCTCCAACATTTCGAGAGAGAACGATAGTTCAAATCAAATCTACGTAGGTACTGGAAAAATAGGCATCTAAAGAATGAACATTTTCTTATATCATTAGTTTTAGTACCTCATAACATAGAAATAAAGTGCACTGGGACATGATAGGTATAATCACAAATACCTATGCAGTATACCTATGTGTATAGGTACCAGTGGTATGCATTTGACTACTCGTATAAGTACCTTTTGTATTTGACTATCTCTATTTCGTCGGTTGACAAGCAAAACTCACTAAGTAACGAATACCTACTTAAAATAAAGCTCGTATCTCAGTTCTGACTTAATACTGACATAAGAGGTTGCTAATAAAAGTAGTGACAGTTTTTAATTAAAGTGAGTTTTGCTTGTCAGCCGACGATTTAACCTATTTTGGGTATTGATTTCTTCGTATCAACATTCTTCTTTTCCGTTATTTATTTATTTCTCCTGTGTTGTAGAAACAAAATAATACAAAACTAGAGAGAAACGTTATTAATTTAGAAAAATAGAAAAAACTGTTAAAATGTAACTAGGGCCCTATTGGATAATATTTTTTCACCTAGGTACCTACTTAAAGAGTCGCACAATCTACTTAAAAATAGGTACTGTAAATCTTGATAAGAGATAATATTTCAATTAGATTTTTTTTTTTGTGATTCCATTGTCATCCCAGACGTGCTACTTATCCTCAAACCTTAAATCTGAATATCGATTAAAAATATGTGTTATTTGCAAATTAATACAAAATGTAGTTACATACCTAAAATTAAATGAAACAATCCTGACGAACTATATCTAAACAAACCCGTTATGCCCTCATTATGTTGCAACAATGAACAGAGAAGGACTATGGGCCTAGGAAGCTAAAATGTAGCAACATCTACGGGAAAATAGTACCTAATAATGTTTTTTATCACGTATGTGAAGACAGTTAATAGTTAAATCATTATTGTCATTTTTGTAACAAAATTGTTTATATTTCACATTATTTTATTGTTAGCTAAATCTCAATTACTTTTTTCCTTAATATTAGTGGACCAGTAAATTATTCTTTCAGAATTAAGTCTCAGGCTAAAGTGGTTCAAGTCAGTGGCAGAAAGTTAAAAAAAATAATGCTCTGCCTCTGTCGAGCCTGTCGAGTGTTCGGGACGCCACGTGTGGCCTTGACTTTGTTCACTAGTCCGCTTTCCAATTTACAGAACATTTCTTCCTTTATTCCTTTAAACCCAGTTCATAAATACTTACTTATGCTCATTTCCACCGATTAAATCGATATTATGCAAATATTTTGGTTTAACTTCGAAACATTTTTGTTATACTCTCTATTCATGTGAAAGTCTAACTGAACTATCGTATGGATCTACATCTTCTTTATTTACAGTTTTTATGATCTTCATGACAAAAGCGGCTGTATAAGCTTTTAAAGAAAGGCAACGCACGTTTTGTTTATTAATTCTCCTTTCACGTGTAGGCCGCCCTCTTGTTTATCACCCTCGTGATATTAAAATACCGCTTTAATCAACCAAATTAAAACTCCCTTGCATCCGTACCAGGCGCGCATAGGTGAAGTGTAGACGCTTCCATTCCATGTTTAGTGTTCCTCTATTTCAATCCGGGATTGATGGCCCGGCGCCGCGTGATGGATGCCCCGCGTCCGCCTGATTTACTCCGGCTGTCTTCTGCGATTCATGACCGCCTGGTACTCGAATTCGGCGGGAAAACGGAACTATAAATAACAGGTTTTTTTGGGAAGGCATGCAGAAAAGGGTAGGCCAAAAAGAAATGCCTAGTAACTGGCGACATCGACAAGAAAAGTAAAAATCGGAAGGACTATAAATAACTGAATTCTTCGTTTTTTGGTATGCAAAGAAGGGTAGAGTGGTAGTGTAGACTGTAACTCGAATAGAAAGGTCTGTATGGTATCATGGACATTGAAAAGTAGGTAGATAACTAAAAATAGTAGAGCAATAATTCTGCCCTCAAAACTCGAGAACTATTTTTCAAAATGTCAATCAACCTGTAACTCTATTCGTACATAGAAATAAAAAGTAAGCAATTGAGCGACATTTTCCAATCTAGTTATGCACACATATGGTTAGGACGGCAGATTTACAAACACAATTCGTTACCCGTCTGCAAACAATACCAAAATAAAACTAAACAGAATTATAAACTATTCTTGTGCTATTTATGTCACCTTTCATTTTTGCATCTTTGCCATGATCATGTTTGGTATCGGGATTGTTTGTCACCGTCATAGTATAAATAAGGAAGAAGATAATTAAATCTTTGTTTCCTCAACATTTTACAAGGTTAAATTATCTAAGAGTACTTAAATTAATAGGAATAACCTTTACGTAAAACGCTTATACATGTTTCTTAAGATGACATTCAAATTTGCTACTAATATTCCAGTTAGTACATATTCGCGGTACTTCTATATTTATTGAATCTAGTTTATTCACTAAATCCTGCCTGTAGAAAGGAAACTAAACAGAAATAAACTAGATGTGAACTGAACGTCCGCGGTTATGCGACCGTTTTGCATCGAGATAACTAAGGCTGACAGAATCCGCGTCTCGTTTGTTGCACCGTCTTTGATCCCGTGTGTTTATTGCGATCGCTGCGAATATACTATATTCGAATGTCTACGAGAGACTATGGATTTAATGTTCACGAGTCCAATTGGAATCCTAGACCACTCGGGAGTGATGTCATAGATCAGTTTGTAAGAAATTTGTTACTAGTTGTGATAATGATTATGGTTCTAGTGTTCTTGGGTTCAATTTGGTTGAGTGTCCTTAAAAATGTTGGCATTTAGAATTTGTATACCTACCGCGTCTCTAGTATTGGAATTGACGACTTGCATATTTTAAGTAGAATAATTTTGCATAAAACCAGCGTGACTCCGGTCATCGTAACCAAGGCAATAACAATCAGAAAAAAAAGAATAGGTAATAATCAGTAGATTCACCCACATAATTATTAGGTTTCTATTAATGATCAGTAATATCCTGTTTTACTCATATGTAGGATCTAAATTGTACCATCAGCAGCATCAGTGATGCTGATGATTTGTTTGTACCTCGTTACTTTTACTTACTTGGCCTCAAAAACTTCCTTCGTTTTTTTTTTGATTTGGAACTTTAATTTTGAACTTTAATATGATTTCCACAAAGGAATCGGTAATCGCCAATCGCGAACTATTTCGATCTGATAGGGGAAAATTTTTGTCCCAAGGTTTTTTTTCATTCCGTTACCATTTTTTTGTACCTACATTTGTGGGGTCGTAACGAGATGGAAATATCGAAAAATGTATGTAAATTTAGGGACAACACTTTTCTCCTATTAAGATCGAAAGGGCTTACGATTCTGAAATCGAAATGGGGTGACAACATTGAAAAAAATTGCCCACCTACTGTAAAAACCGAAAACTGCAAATTGATCTCAAAAACGCTTCATGCCATTTGTTTATACTACGTACTACCCCTATGTAGGTAGGTAGCTTTAACGAGTAACATTTTTCACACCAAAAAATGGGAACTTATCCCCAAAAGAGCAGTGGAGTCTGCGGCGCACGCGCGACGCAAAATGGCGGCCACTCGCCCCGCCCCTTCCGCCGGAAGTTACCGCCCACTCTAACCCTTCAGATTTTATCAGGGCTCTGTAAATATTGCCCTTTTACGACAACCGGTACTGCGAGATCCGTAGAGGAATGAGAATGAATATTTGATTAAAAATATTTGTAATAATTCTCGTTTAAATTCGCAAGGCGATTTATTTGTGATGTATAATTGATTACTGTAGGAAACTTGAAGGACACGTTAATTAAAAACGGTATTTCCAAAAATAAATAACGTTGCAACTATCGTTTTCACACGATCCTAATTCTATGTCAAATTCATTGAACAACTTGATCGTTTACATCCGTTAGCAGCTTGTCAAGCTGTCAGGATACACATTACTGATTCTGGCAGCGGCGAGCGTTCCACAGCCAATTGCAATCACGTATACGTTATTTACGACTACAACGCGATGTTTAGAAACACTCAAACTAGATCGAAACAGCGCGTCCAATCCTACAGGCAGTCTGTCACGTGTTGTATTATTTATGGCGAACTGGATTCCCTATCGTGTAATGTGAACGTATGAGCGATGTGCGCGGATGGACATCTGTCTTCCCCCACTGCTGGAACGCGACTGGCCGCCCCACTTCGACCCACCAGTCGACACTTGGAGGGGTTAAGCTCCGCCTTATTCATGCGCTCCCGGTTGAAAACTTACGGCGTAACTCCTGCGATTTTTGCTGCGATTTTCAACTTTAAGGCATCTACACCTACAAAGGATCGTTAGGGTTGCACAGATCATTTATTTTTTTATTTATCGTTTTTTTTAAGGTATTTTCGGTCGCCGCTCGCGGTAATTGGGCACGGATTGCGCGTTTGCGATTGAGACGTTCAGGAGGCCGCAATAATTATTATAAAGATTTAAGATAAGATAGTCTCTTTGTTCTACCGCTACTGTGCAGAATGCGTATTTTTAAACACTTTTTTGTTTCATTAGCGAGCGGATGCATAAAGAAACGGATATCTTAATAAGCCCTTGGCGATTTATTATCATTTACGTGGAAAAGAGCTTCGTTATATATTCCAACACATAAAGATATCTAGAACTTAACTTAAAAAGCCGCTACTTATGCAAATACATCATCAATTTACGTAAGCGTTAGCCAAGTTAAAGGGTTTCCACTTAATGTTAATTAATTTGCCGTTTAATATAGTCATAAAGTTACTAGCAATAAATAAATGACTTGACTAGGACAAAACGACTATCTACAAATTTAACGACGTGTTTACAATAACCTGTTAACGTTAACTGCCGCTTCGGAGTAACGTTATCTGTAACGATAAGCCGTAAACCTGAGAACAAGCCTTATCTCTTCGAGATGATGTCAACCTGGTACTTTATCTTAAATCTTCACGCTAATTTAACCATCGATATCACGATTTTTTTGTTGATGCGTTAACTAAACATAATTTTAATTATAGAAACATAAAAAAGCAACTAGATACCTACTTAAATCATTAAGCGTTTTTCATCGATAGTCCTCTATAAAAATTAAATTAAGCTCTTGTATGGCTTAACAGGAAGGAAAACATCGTGAGAAAACCTGCATACATCCGCGAAGAAATTCAAAGGTGTATGTGAAGTTCCCAACCCGCTTAGGGCCAGCGTGGGGACTATAGCCCACTCCCTCTCATATATGAGAGGAGGCCTGTGCCCAGCAGTGGGACATTATATAGGCTAAAATATTATTATTATCTCTTTATTATTATAGCTTAACAACCTTCGGACTTACCGGTCTGCATACTTACCCACTCACGAGAAGGTTACATTCGACTTGACAATACCTACAGATATAATCTGCTCTTCCATATTCTTTTACGAGTACAAGTACAATTCATAAGAGCTTTAGGTAGTCTTTGATGACCCTTGCTTATCATTTCACGTTCTGACAACTATGTAAGTGCAAAAGTGACTCGTAGCACGATAAACGGTAAAAACGGAACCATCATAAGCCACCTGGTACAAGGTACCTTCAGACATAAAAATGGCTGTAGAATTGTAGATGCAGATTGATATGTTCTGACAGTCAGAGACACATTTTAAGTACACACAATGACAGATGTAATTATTTAATAATATTCGTGACAGGTTAAGATTAAAAATCAATCTTTAGGTTCGACACTTAAATATACCGGGTGGAATGGAAAGGGACGACGTTCCTTCCCGCTACCGACTGAGTCTACCAACCATTACGATGAACTTTCAGTATGGGACCAACATCGAAATATTAAAAAATAAATTAACCCCTCATACAAAGTGAGTGACTTAGTTAGAGTTCAATAGTATGGAAAAGTCAATTTTCCATGTACGCTTTCGATGTTGGTCCCATACTGAAAGTTCATCGTAATGGTTGGTAGACTCTGTCAGTAGCGGGAAGAACGTCGTCCCTTTCCATTCTGTATATGGGCGTTGTGTACTTGAAACTTACCCGAAATCTTATAAGTAGGTATACAAAAATTTTTTATTCCATTTTATCCTAATCAGAATACAATACCAACTAAGCTTATAAACGGATACCACTATTTATATGACACCCTCTAGACAGTCGATAGTCTCCTAATAAAACGCGCGCCATACAAAAGAAGCACGACGCAACCGTCGCGTTCGATTATCTCGCGAGCGAGCGTGAAACGAGACGCACGTGCGCGCGCGCCGCCGCCGCCAGCGCCATCTGCGGGAAACGGAACGAAACGTCAGTTTTGACAACTGTCAATTTGGCTAAGTGCCGGATGCAAGCAAGAGATGTTTTTTTAAGAATTTTTAAGAATCTATGTTGGTAAAACGCTCCCCTCTAAGAGTTAGTTTAACTATTAATCTTTAAAACATGTTTAAATTGTTTAATATCTATCCAGGCAATAATTATTAAAAAAATATCTACTTAGGCAGAAACGATACTACAACAGTTTTGAACGTCATAGAATCTGGATCCTTAATCTTACTAGAATCTGCTAAGAAAGGTAGGTCGTATTAGATCGGAGCGACTTGAATTTTCCAATAAGAAAGTAGTCTAACTAAAGCACAGCAAGCATAAATCCCAAATAACAGTAAATCTCAGTGTAAACTAAAGACACAATAAATCTAAGCTGAAGAGGTAATAAGTTAAAGCGAGACAGGATTAGTGGTTAATCTGGGATACCAGTCACACGTCTCCAACGACGGAATAGAAGACAAACGTAAGTAATCTGCAAAAAATTGTATTCTAAATTGCTGATAATTCCCGTTTCGAAACTATTTACTTTGCTGCTGATAGATACACTAATATTTCCATAGGTGGATCAAAATTCTTTTCGTTGTCTTGTTGCATACCACTCTGTCACGCTTCTAGTTGCTGTCTCGACTCATTACATAAAGAAAATCCGGTGCACTTGTATTTCTTTTTCACGCTAGATTTGAATCCAAACATCAAAAATTGGAAACAAAACATCATCTCATACAAAAATCACAACCGTGTCACGTTTTTTAGGGACACAAAATAAGACAACGAAAAGTATTTTGACCCAGGTGTCTTGGTGTACAGTCGCAGCGGCCAGGGAACTTACAAATATCTGAGCAGGCATATTGTCATAGCGTTAGAATTAGACTAGTTACGCGGTGATGATGGCGACTATACTGTTCATTTAGTTCTATATCTCACGTTTTAAGTAAGATCGTAGGTATCTGTTATCATCAGGCAAAATATGTAATATTAAGTACTTGATCTGGTTCGCTCCTACACTGTCGACAGCCCTAAGGTTTGCGATTGATTTTTCATTGCAAGTGTGATGTCTGTCTACTATAGTGTACTCTTAGTTTAGTTTATCAAAAACCCTTCGTTGTGTACTACGAGTACATAGACGTTTTTCTCAAATAATAATTTAAAATTAGTGTAAGCCTAGATTAATTAATCGTTCTAGTTTTCACAACTTCTTTATGAATAAAAATTCAGCTTAATAAATTCGTTCGTAAGCCACAAAAAATGGCGATAGCAATCATTTGGTATTTATTACCCACTTGTTCCCCTCTTTTGACGTGTCACACGGCGTGTCCGTTAATATAATACAAGTCTTTACGATTCGAAATAATCGCTTTGATAAACTAATTGGTAATAAATAAAATAGTTGGAATTCTTTCTGCGGTAACGCTGGTATGTTGAAGATGGGAATGTTCAACGATTTTCGAACGTTAGGATTTATTGACGAGAGATGAACAGAACAATTTGGTAAAATGTGTATATGACTTACGCACTTACTAGTCCCGTAGCTACCTGTCATCAAAAATGACCATAAGTTGATAAACAACATAGGTATATACTGAAATTCGGAATCTGAAACATGTAGACCTAATGTGTGAAAGACTATGGCTGTGGAATGAACTCGCTGCCTCCAAAACATACCAGATGTATTTTTAACTTAATTTTAGTTCTCTTCTGTACTTTGGTCTACAGTCAGCTTTTTCGGCATTCTATTTAGATTAATTTGTATCATCGCATCAAAATATAGAGATAGAGATAAGTCTCAGTAGTTACTTAGCTACAAATTTAAAGATCGTCAGATCTACTTCAATCCTCCGGTTTTCCATCTAGTATTGTCCAGCTAAAATTAGATTGAGATTTTTCTATTGGTTTGACAATTCCATCGGTCTTCAAGTACCATTATGCAGCAAATGCAAATCAGTCATATTACTGCTTCTGGAAGCAGATAGCGTAAAGGTACTTAGTTCGCTCCCGCACATTTATTTGACACTAATTTCGGGTGGATTTCGTGTATCGATCACGGAACCCCGAAAATGCGGCGAATGGAACAGTCCCGGCCTGGAATAGCGATGACAGAGGATTTATGAACCCGCGGGATGACAAACTGCGCGGCGAGTAGCTACCACGTGCCGCAGTATGGTAATGACGATTAGATCGCAGATATGGGTTCAAGTTTAGGGTTTATGATAATGGTCCTTTTAGACCAAAGGCTAAGGTTACTTTATACCCCATGTTGGGTAAACTGGGTTGTGGGCTTATTAAGTTTAAATTCTCTAAACGTACTTAGGTACCTACTTTTCTAGTCGATTTGAAAACTGGAAACTTACATTTTGTTATGAATGTCAGGCGTCACAAAATTCACAAGAGAGCCAAACGACGCGGGCTAATTCCAAGGAACGATTTTGCAGTTTTTTTTACTACATTTGAAAATGATGTTGATAAGTAAGGCTAAGCTAAACAGATGTATGCTCATGAAGAACTATTATTTTAGGAAACATTTTTTGTATCAGGCGTTGGTACCTAGTCATCTCATCGAATACCAGCTAGGCCAAATTTTCATACAAATCAAAAGATACTTTCTCGGAAAAAAATCTTTCGTAATCAGGATATGATGCAGATTATACCCTTAAGCGGATCAGCACTGTTTTTATTACACTCTGTAAAAAGACAAGTTCCTTTAATACCATAGCGATTCCGTGAGCTTTATCTTAATGAAAACATTTCGTTTCTAGCGCAAGAAAAAATAGTAAACATGAGCGGGCGCCGCCGTGATGTATGGGCTTTTAATTAGGGCTTCCTCCGTCCTGAATTAGACAATACCCTCTTTTCTGACTGCTCGCTAAGTCAACGACATAAGGGCTACATTTGTGCGGCAAATTTAGGTATGCTCTCGACAGACTCGACACAGTATAAACTCTTGCGCAGAGCGTTACTTCATTTGCGTCTTCATTTCAGGGTTGCCAGTAAAATTGGATACGATTGTTGTATAGTTCGGTTCCTTGCTTCTGTTTTACAGACCTTTTTTTCGTGTGGAAATATGTTGCGTGACACCCGGATGGACCCAGGTGGTTATGTGGGACTCCCAGGGCTAATGAGGCCCTGGTCTACCCACTAAAACCGCACGGTCTACCCCCAAGACGCCTGAACACCTCACGGGTACGCCTGAACACACTTGCGCGACCTATTTTACAGACCTAAGTTTTGTTTTGACTTTCTTGTATACACGAAGGAAAAAATGTCAAATATAGTAACTAGATCTGAAATCAAACATCTTTTTGACCTAACGGCTGTAACCTCTAACATCGAAAATGTTCAACATGATCTATGGTCCCTAGGATCCATTCTACCCTGCGTCTACAAAAAAGGGGGTGCCCTAGGATCAACATCAGTGGATTCTATCACTTCTATATTGATTGAGTCTATATCATTTCTATATCTGGGAACCGAAATTTTAGGATAAATTAATGTTAGTATATGAGAATCTCTTGGTTGCGGGTGGCACAGGTCCGATCATTCTGGCAATATTTGGGGGAGGCCTATGTTCACGTTCATTAGTGGACGTTGATGATTCAGCAGATATGATGATTTTGATATACTGTATGAGTAATATTAGTGGCTTTATATATTTTCAGTGTCTCAGTACATAGAATATCTCAAAGAGGCTGGTAACACTGGTTCATCTCGAGAGTGCTTAAATTTGTCGTCATTTTGTGTCGTTTAATATTCGAACACTACATGTCTCGGATTTGGTCGAGCGGTGAAGCGGCGCGGGCTAATTCCAGGGAACGTTTAATCTTTAATAATATTTAATGCTTCTAATTATAATTTAAGCCACATTTATGCATAAGGAATTGAAATATTAACATTCATTTTTAGAATATAGTGGTTTGAGGGCATATTCGAAACAGCCATGCAAATATAAAATGTAGATTAAAATATTGTATATTCGGGATTCCATTTCACAATGAAATTAGACAGTAATAGCCTATGATAATCTTATTTTTTGGTCGTAACTTAGTTAAGAGTTTATGTTATCTATCTGTAAAAGTTGTAGGTATTTTATCTTACAGGTTTACGATTCCTTCCAATTCTTACAATTATATACATACTTTACAATAATAATTATTATAGCGTACTTTTATGCTAAATTGTAATTAGTTTTGCCTTACCCTTTAACGCTGAACGTTATCGGAAGCTGACTTGTTATTTAATATAATTACTGCTATTAAAATTATCATCACCTGTATTTGCATGTACCTGTACTTTATGCAAATAAACAATCTGAATCTGAATCTGAATCATCATTGACCTTACCGTGGGACTAGGTCGATTTGTGTAAGATGTTCCAAGATATTTATTTATTTATCTTTATTGCATTTACCCCATTTGACCTTATTTCCAACATTGAAGCACCTACGAGTAAGTTTGTTTATCATGGAGTCCTTTATCAACGCCACGTTCCCCCTCATACGAAGCGCGGTAAAAAATCACTTGCTATTCCGTGACCTTTAATTAGGACCATAAAAGGAGCGGACACGATTATTCTGATTAATTCAACACCTTTTCTACACGCGCTGATAGCTGTTATCTATTGGAAAGTATTAATAAAAACTTTTTTTTAGTATGGATGACGATTTGGTAAAAATAAATGGTAATTTCTATTTTGTCCGTTAGAAAAAAAAAATATTGAAGTTTAACTATTGTGAGACATAGTACCACTAAAATATAAATAAACGTGAAAATAAATGTGTTAAGTTTTTAGTAAAACGTCCCACTTTGTCGAGCGGCTTTATGGGAAACGACAAAGCGAGACGTTTTAGTAAACTCACTCACAAATAATGATAGGTAATCGAGACCTAGTCTCAAAGAAGAAATACGTGCTCAATATTTCAATAAAAAATTTTAACTATCTGACAGGTGACAAAAACAAGTTAGTCACCATCCCTATTCAAATAAAAACTCTTTGTTTCCACAGAGCCCTTCTTTAAGTATACCGTTGATCTCTATAGTCTTCTATGGGATAGCTGATAGCATTTTTTCTTGTTGTCTTACTCGTGTTGCTCTATAAAGTGCGTTACTGCGTATAATGTAAGGTATATATGTACAGCCAAGTGCAAAGATAAGTATCGAATGACTCCGCTCATAACTACGTTACGACATATTACACAGAATTAAAGTGCACTGGGACACAATTTTGAACATTTTTGTATACACCTTATTTTGTCTTTGACTGTACCTACAAGGTGAAACAACTTTCTTTGTCAGCCAAATTACAGCATATTAAGGTTCTTGTTTCACCATTTTGTAAAGCATTTGAAACCCAAAGAAATGAAGAGTAAGAGCAATCATTGCAAGAGACAAAAATAAGTTGATTCTTCCACGCGCATTTACTTAAATGTAGATAAATCAATGTGATAATAATTTGACATTCAAAATATCGCAAAGCATTGCCATATAAAACAGAAACGGACTTAAGTAATAGTTACAATCTGAAAGTAAATTAGCGACATCACTTATTCATGTTTGTCGGAGTGCTAACAGTTGGGAAAAAAATGCAAAAAGGGTTGAAAATAAATTATGTTTGTAAAATAAAGATATGCACATGAAGGCCCTTTGCATAAGTGAGTAAAAACACAAATAAAAAGCTCAGGTTGATTTATTATCATTTACAATTTTCACCTATTTTTTATAGCATCTACTTTTTTGCATGAAAGCTCGTTAATTCCTTATCAACTTTCTAATCTAAAAGCGCACATTTTCTGCCGTAAACATTGGCAATTTTAGAGCAACAAAGAGTATTTGGACTGAAACTTGTTTACAAAATAAGATACCTAAGGATGAATTCATAGGCTCTATCTGATGATACTAAAATTAAAACTTTTATAAATAGGTACAACATTTATTTTGTTGCCAGCTTCACTTATATTTTTAAATTTTTTATACTATTTCAGTTGAAAACTACGGATTACGACCTCATTCATAATCGAAAAAATAATAATTTTCATATACTTTCGCAACTCGGTGGATAATAAAATAATATATGGGAAATTTGGGACGCTTTCTTTCTAAACGGAAACAGTTCGTAGGTAATGCTGAATAGAAAAAATGCTAAACTTTACAAATGTGAATTCAACAACAAAATATAATTCGCCAGTTTATTTAATTTATTGACGTACCCGAAGACTTCTCGTAATAACTGCTTCGACATTTAAAACAAGTCTAATTGATACAATTCAATAGTCAGGGCGAAAATACGTTTTTGTTTTCATTAATCTTACATCAGTTCACCTGCCGCCGCGGACGGGACATTGTTTTTTAAAGCCACATGTCACTAATACGAACCCTTACTACGATATTATGCGTATAGTCACCGTCGAGTATCGACTACGGGAAATCGTTTTCAGTGCGATTCTCTCACACCTGGGCATTTCTCCGAGCGTTTCAGCCGCCGTGATTTCGGTGGCAACACTACCTAGGTATTGCACGATTCCCGTGAGAGTCGCATGAATTTTAACATATATTGATATAAGTCAACGACGTCTATGACCAAGGCTGTTTTTTGGCAGCGTTGGTTATTTACCTAATGTTAAATATGTGTCAATAGGTACGAGGTAGATACGCTGCGAGTAAGTTGACTGATGACTTGTTAAATTATTTACATCCTGTAGAAGTACATATCTGGAAGTCAGCCATTTTCTACCTCGCCAGGCCTACCTCGAATTCGTTTCTCATGAGGATGCTTTATTTTCAGTCAAGAAAATATGAGTTTATATTAGTAAACTTTTAGGTTAGAAAGTTGTTTACTAGATGAGACAACCAAGAATGGGGTTTATACATAAAAAGTGAAATTTTAGTGGTTGTACAACGTTTAAGGGCTTGTTCGATATTTTTTCCAATTAGGTAAAAACTGAATTATTTTTTAACGTTAAATTTTTTTTTCTAGTACAGATGGTGCATTTTATGTCAGGTTCAAAACTTCGGAATAGTACATTACGACACAAGTTTAAAACATCGCCACTCGTTTCGAATTTCATGTTTTTCGCACTTGTGTCGTAATTCGTAATGTACTATTCTATGGGGCAAGTCTTTCAAATTAGCCGACGCTCCATAGAAAATAAAATTATTTTTTGCGGGGAAAAGAATACATCTCCCTTTTTCACGAACACGGTACTGAACGTTGAACATCCCCGTAAACGGAGTACAGCCACTAAAATTACACCTTGTATAAAGTTTCCAAGTAACTTTTCGCCGACGCATAGTAAGGACACTTGTCAGTTGTCAGTAGGTATATTTACGGCCGCGATAACATCGTTCCGCGACGGTCTGGCCATTGTGATGGGAATGGGACTGAGTCTACCGTGAACCACGATGAAAAGTCACCATTTGTAAAGAATTGGTGACCATGACACTCATTATACTGCTCTGGACGGTTTTCGGAAATCTGTACAAATATGTAATGCAAAACATCTAATTTGTATTTATTAAACCAAAACGTTGACCGAAACCGAAAAGGTGACCTGAATTATGAAAATCAAGAGAAAGTACAGGTACTTTTTGCCATTGATGATGAAAACTCCACCTTCAAGACGTTAATTCCCATTTGAAAGACTGACAACACACATGGAAATTTTAATTTTATTACTAAAGCGTAAAGTAGGGACTGGAAGAAAAAATATTAAGTAATTCATATTTTCTTCGGTTACCGCGAGGATTACTCGTATTCATGAAGTAAGTAAGTTTATTTCATTAAGTAATTATTTATATGATAGAATTAAAAAGAACAGATGAAATTGTGAGCCTACTCCTTTTTTGAAGCCAATCATCAGCCAAAAATAATTACGATTCTCGGTGGGGTAAACTTTGAACTTTCTGAGCTAACGCGTAAAGGTGAAATTCGATCGTTACACAAACGTGATTCGTTGATTTCGTAGAGCGGGGGATAGAACAGCGAATGTTCTTTTGGTTTGAATGCACCTTAATGGATAATCGATATTTTTTATTTTCAATAATGTTCAAATGTCGATTGCGTGATGCCGATTGCTTACCATCACGCGAATTTCATTCTCATATCATAACAAAAAGAGTACGCCCTTAAACAATGAGGTAACCGTCATAAAGTGTATTTCTATTTTCTATTATTGTATGTGCCCCAACATCTATTCCACAATCACAGTAAATTAGTGTTCCCTGCAGAGATCGTAGGGCACGAATGGCACGATTAATCAAATCTCCAGAAAAGCGGGATAAATCAGGCAGGTATGGAAACTTCAATTTTGCGCACGTGTCACGTTCTCATGCTCCCGCGCAGGAATAGTTTACATTTTGTTTCAGTATTTTAACTGTGAACACGATTAAAATTAATGTAAAGGTTACTTTCGAATCGACGTATTAAAAAAAGCCAACATCTATAGATTACAGATACCTTTGACTTACATTCTGCACAATTGGCATCGTACAATTGTGTGTGAGTAGTTAGTAACCTATTAGATGGGCTACCACGATCTACTAATGAGATTCTAGGGCCTAAACTGAATCGCCATATGTCAGTTCCATACAACCTGTCAAAAACTGACAAGTAGAACCTTATTTTAAAGACAAACGGGTCTTAATCGCGTAAACTTACGTTTAATTATATCCTGACGTTTCGGGCATGACGTTACACCCGTGACGTAAATTATGGAAGCGGTATGTCGATGATGTCTTCTGCGTTATGAGAGGTGGCAAGCATGAAGTTGAGCAATTACTCCAGTATCTCAATTCCATTCATACTAAAGTCAAATTCACATATGAATTGGAATCGGAGCGTAGTTTGCCTTTTCTGGACGTGAAGGTGATAGGTCGAGATGATGGTGCTTTGGCGCACACTGTCTATAGGAAGCCCACACACACAGACAGGTATTTGAACGCTCTGTCTCACCACCACCCCCGGCAGCTTCAGTCTGTGGTTAATTCTCTAAAGAACAGAGCACATGACCTTTGTGACCCTGAATTTCTGGAAATTGAGTTATCGCACGTTCAGGAGGTTCTGAAGAGAAATGGCTACATAATGAACAGACGGCAACCCAGACGAACACCGAGGAGGAAACATCCAGATGTTGCGAGGCGACCAGCATTTTTGCCTTATGTCAGGGGTGTAACGGACAAAATAGGTACGCTTTTAAATAAGTATTCCATACCTACCGTTTATATGCCGTTATCAAAGGTGGCAGGGCATCTAAGGTCGCCTAAGGATGTTTTACCTTATCACACACCGGGCGTTTATAAGATTGATTGTAGTTGTGGTAGTTCCTATATTGGGGAAACCAAACGCACCATAGCGGAAAGGGTCAAGGAACATATCACGGCTGTTAAAAAGCGTCAAACTAATAAGTCTGCTGTAGCCGAGCATTTGATGGAGTCCGGACCTAACCACTGGATTGAGCTCCATAACCCGAAAGTCCTCTCAACCGAGCGTATACATCATAGCCGAAAAGTACGTGAAGCTATAGAAATTAAGAATCATCGGAATTTTAATCAAAATGAGGGGCAAGGAATCTCGTCCGCGTGGAATCCCGTGATTTACAAATGTAAGCGTGGTGAAACATCCATTTTAAAGCCTTTGGATGTTGTGAGTGTTGTGTGTAGACCTAGTGACAACCCTAGCCTAGAAGTGAATAATCAAGATCAAGTGCGGGTAGTTCGAAAAACCCGCGCAGCTCGAAGGTGTTGATACATTCTCTCGCCAGTCTGCCTGCGACCACGGGTGTAACGTCATGCCCGAAACGTCAGGATATAATTAAACGTAAGTTTACGCGATTAAGACCCGTTTGTCTTTAAAATATGAGTGATAATCGTGAAAGTTTAAATCAATAAGTAGAACCTTAACTCAATCGTATTAAAGAAATCATGCTAGCGCTCATTCTATAGTTTGGCAGTCCGAAGCTACTTATTAGGATTCTATGCGTTGCGCTGGTGATCTATATTTGCACTATGTCACGATAGCATGTCCAGTTGCCATTAGCAACGCTGGTTTAATGCGTGTTCCCTAACTGTTGCAATTCATTATCTCCTGGTATTATTGATTGTGATGCACGCGCCGGACGATGTTGCGCTTGTTCGCATGCACTCCACGTTATTATTATCATCAGCAGTAAAATGCAAATGAAAATAAGATTAAAAAAACTGATTTCATTGTAGAAAGTTCGTAAAAGTATCTTAAATCTTGTATCTTACAAGTATGTTAAAGTATCTTCTAATACGCATAGGTACCTAATTGTAGAGACCTACGTTCAGCATTGGACTGAAATAGGGTGATGATGAAGTGCTGATGAATGAGAATGACTGACATAAACTGATGAAACATATCCTATGGGTGTTCATTCGTATTGTGAGCCACATTTATAAAGGCACCAATAATGCACTTAAACACTCCACTGAGCTACTTGAGGTGAACTAAGTACTTGGTAAACTGATTCTGCCAACGTTCTGTCTTTGTGCTCTGAAATGATTCGCTTCTTAAGGTGCGGTTAAACTAAAAGAGCATTCGCTGTTCTAACCTCCCACTCTACGAAATTCGATCGGTACACAAAACGTGATTGGTTGATTTCTTAGAACGGGCGCTAGAACAGCGAATGCTCTTTTAGTTTAAACGCACCTTGACAGCTTGCATCAGAGAGCATCATAAATAAATGGGCATTATTTTAATGAACCGGCGAGCCGTGCTTTATCTTAACTGGTGGGGCGTGAGTATGAATATTAGCTGGAGTAAGGATGGAGAGATTAGAAGTCACGTGATAGGGTGTCCAAATATTATAGTGCATAATCCTTTGCCACCATATTTGCATCAAAAAGTCATATTGCTGCCACTATAAGCAGTGATTAATTGGGAAAAAAAAAAACATTTTTTTGTGAGAAAACGATAACAATCCATGTATGAACCTATTTGTAATTGAATGACTATCCAAAAAGAAACAAAAATCATTGTCAGGGCCATCCTTGTTTTTCTTGTCATGTTTTTATTTTCCCTTTCCCCTTATAGTTTCCGAATCATAAACAAACAGCACTCGTATTAGGGCACCAGCGCGAGATGAGCGGTTAATGCCCAAAGCATTCCAAGCACTCCAGTTACCATGGAAACCAGCATAAATGCGCTAATCTGGTAAGGATATCTAGGCCACATTACATTGGTCGTAAGGACTAAAATCACCCGCGCCCGCAAGTTGTGTGAATACGCAGAGAGGGTGGGCTTGACAAATTGCGTTACAATTGGACCGGACGTTTACACCCGACGCCCTCTCGTCTATGTTCCCCTGGTAGCTTCAGAGGACTTCGGAGACCCATTATTTGTGAAGTTTTATTGCGATTCCAATGAAAATAAACTTACGATTCGTATTTCGAGTATTAGAAAACCAGTACCTGTTTATGAAACTCAGAAAACTCAACCCAAACTCAGCCATCCATTTCCATAGACTGCAGAAAAAGTAAGCAAAAATGGGACCTACAGCCTAGGGTATTGTTTTTAAGTAGAATTCGCACTAGTTCCTAGGAGTTAATTTAATGCCCCAAAAATGTGAAATTTGGCTTTACGAGTTGTTTCAATATGTGCGTGGGCTTCTGTCTCAAGTCTCAATATCCGGATGACGATTACTACAAATACTTATTATTATTTTTTTAAGCTTTATTGCACAATCAATGAAAAAAGTACAAATGACGGACTTAATGCCTTATGACATTCTCTAGTTTCTCTACCAGTCAACCATTGGGTCAAACAGAAACTTGTATTAGGTGCAGGATCGTCAACTTTGAAAAGAAATAAGAAACACAAATCAACACTATAAATATAAATAAACCTACATATACATACATAGATAAATAAAGTACCGAAGTATAAGTAACGAACAATTTTGATTATCGAGGGTAGATGGCGCTCGCGTCACGTAAACAGTGAGCTCCGTGTTTTATTTGTAATAAAAATTGTTATTGTGCGTGATATTAAATAAAACGGATCATACAATGCAGAAAACAATAAGTCGCAACTGTGGAAGTGTTATCTAAGCACGGCATGACTATTAAGTGGTGTAAAATAACAATAAACGCTTGCGGACTAATTACAGTGTTTACAAATAATGAAAACTATAATGTGCTAAATGACGAAGAACCATATGTGTCTACTTATTCTTATAGTGCATATTAACATTACTAATTGGACGTGACACAAAAATTAGGAGTGAATTGCAGTGACCGTTTCTTTAAATTAAATTGAATTGAACTTTGAACTGGGTAGCTGTCAGATCTCACACTACGTCAATCGTCGCCTCTCGATCTAGGTCGATAAATTCGCCCGCTCAGATAAGCCGGCCGTGGCTTAGCGGTATCTGTAGTGGCTGACACGCAACGGTGCCGAGTTCAAATCCTGACTGAAAAACTTTTTTGCATTTTTTTTTCTTTTAATTTTTTTTATTTTTTTTTTTATTGACATATATATATATACATTTTTTTTGTGTGATATTTTCTATTAGAATTTAATAACAATGGAATGTTTTAAATGCCAGAATACCATAAAACCAAAGGACAGTTTTTTAAAATGCATGAACTGTAAAAAATATTTTGAATTGACATGTACGAATGTGACCAAAGCCCGTTACAATCTAATGATGACGAAAGAAAATAAGTATAATTGGAAATGTTCGCTCTGCATTCGACCTAAAAGCGTTTCTGGGACTGCCCAAACATCATCTAGTTCAACTAGCACGCCAAAACTGGTACCAGGAACGTCTTGTACGTCAGCGGAGCAAAATAATACCACCCTAGAAAGGAACATTACGCATAGGAAGCGACCGGAATGTAGCGACAAGATCAACACACCTCAAGAGGACCCATCGCAACAAATATACAAAATGACAATCAGATCTCCTTCCTGCGAAGATTTGTCCCAAATTTTAACCAACGACGAAGATAAAATAAACTCTACGTTAAAAGATAGTACGTTTAATAGCCCAAGCAGTCTCCCGAATATGTCGACTATGGACAATTCATTAGTTGTAGCTTTAAAAGCCCAATTAGAAGAACAAACTACCGAATTATCGTGTGCTCATGCAGAAGTAGCAAGATTAAATATTGAAAATTGCGAGCAACAAAAACAAATAGAGATACTCAATAAAAAAATTAGTGTGCTACTGTTGTTAAATAAACAACCTATAAGAAGCTCACCAGCAAAAAATATTGCACATAGCTCTATATTACCAAAAGTTTATAGCGAAGATGATATACACACCTATGAAAATCAGATAAAAAAATTAGAGAGTGAAGTAATAACATTGAATAATAAAATAAAAACCCTTCAAATTAAATTAAGCAGAGTGCTGGCGTCAAACACAGAATACAAACGAAAAACTGGCGCAGTGGCTAACGGAGAAGCTACACTCACTCGGATTCAGCATTCAACTAGAGCATTACAAAGAACTGTTAAGCAGTTAGAGGAACATATGAACAATACGATTGTTGACAAAAGTAGTTTTAATACATCTAATAAACCTGATTTACCTAGAGAAAATCGCACTACACGAGAGACGCCGCTGAAGACAACAACTCGCCAAAAAGATAAGCCCGAATTACTTATTTTATCAGATTTTCATGGAACAGATCTCTTGATGCCTTTGTCGAAAATCCGAAGAAATGATTATAACTTTATGGCGGGTGTTATTCAAAACGGAACTACTGAACGTGTACTGCAAAATGTTAAAGGGAAAATTAAAGACTTTAGTAAACGTGACTGTCTAGTTATCATGTGTGGTAGTAGCGATTACAAGATCACTCCAGTGACTCAAATAATGAATTGTTTAGAAAATGTTATAAATAGCTGCTCTCATACTAATATAGTAATTTGTGACATTCCTCATAGCTTAAATAAGTTTTCTGATGATTACAATGACTTTGTTAATAGATTTAATACGATGTTACATAAAAGATTTGTAAAATACCCTTATGTGTGGCTTCAATCACCTAACAGTGTTTACTATGGTATAAGTGACTATTATTCTCGAGGATATCAGTTGAATCATAGGGGAAAATATAAATTGGCAGGAAACTTAAACAATGTTCTCATAAATGTAAATAAATCATATTACAATCAGTTAAATTTTTTATGTACACCGGATCGCAGCCTCCACCCAATAAACAATATGATGCGGTAAAAGATGACCACATTGTTTATAATTATATTAATGTATTGCATCAAAACATTAATGGTATAATAACTAAAGCTGATTTACTTAGTGTTCATATACAGGAGTTAAAGGAGAAGGGGACTCAAATTGATGTAATTTGCGCTACAGAGCATAACATGCAGTCAGGTGATGAACATCATTTGGTCATTCCTAATTTTAAACTAGCAACACTTTACTCCAGAAATAATAGAAATGGCGGGTCCTGTATTTTGGTCAGGAATATTCACAAATATCGCTTACTAGATGAAATTAACAGCATTTCCATAAGTAACGTAATTGAGTGTACCGGATTGGAATTAATTGATCATAAATTAATAATTATCTGTATATATAGAGTACCCAAACAAAAAAGTAATTTCTTCAACGTATTTTTTAATAAATTAAATTACATATTACATAAAATATCTTACCAAGGTAAAAAAATAGTTGTTTGTGGCGACTTTAACATAGATTTGCTCAAAAGAACTTCTCAATCAGTTACGTTAAGGAACTTAGTATTGGAGCATAACTTAAAACTAGCAATATCTGAACCTACTAGGCTGTCAAGTAAAACCTGCATTGATAACATCATTCATAATATCCGAGGTAGTACAGCGGAGGTGATTGACTTGGCCCTTTCGGACCATACGGCCCAATTGTTGAAATGCCCAGTTAAAAAAACGTGTACTCTCATCCATTGGTTTAAGGAAAAAAGAGACCTGAGTAGAGAAAATATTGATAAATTTAGAGACCGTTTACAAGAATTACATTTCAATAAAGTATATATGGCGAATAGCGCAAATGAAGCTTACAACAATTTTATAAATGAATTTGTTTTGTTGTATAACTTGTGTTTCCCTATCAAAAAAGTCAAAGTCACTCCAGCCTCAAATCCGAAATGGATCACGAAAGGAATAAAAAGCTGCTGTAAACGTAAACGTCAGTTACTTTGGCAATACAGACTGTCTAAAGATAATAAGCTTAGTAATAAATCAAACTTTATAAATTATTCAAAACGTTTAAAAAAAATTATCAAGCTAACTCAAAAAGCACAGAACAACAACTATATCAATAACTCGAGTAATAAAACTAAAGCAGCCTGGAAAATAATAAATAAACATAAATCAAAACCGCCAATAGATCAGATTTCACAAATAGTGCCTAAAGGCTAGGTCATAATGTCCGCCCAAGAAATTGCTCAAGAGTTTAACAATTATTTCATAGACCAAATACATTTAAATTCAGCTAATAATGTTTTAAATAGAAATGATTCCAATAATATTATGAATACATTGACATGCAATATACCTAATTCTATTTTCATGAAACCCACTGATCCAAATGACATTCTCACTATAATCAATTCCCTTAAAAACAGTCACAGCACAGGCTACGATGGTATTAGTACACAAGTGGTGAAATCAGTATCTACAATTATTTCGCCAATAATTAGTCACATAATAAATCTATGCATTGAGAAGGGCGAATTTCCTGAAAGTTTGAAAATAGGTATTGTAAAGCCCCTCTTTAAAAAAGGAAACAGGGAAGATCTGGCAAACTATAGACCTATAGCATTGCTTCCTGTTTTCTCGAAAATTCTTGAAAGAGTGATTTATAATTCTATTTATAATTTTTTTGAAACAAATAACTTACTGGCTGAGGAACAAATGGGATTTCGCAAGGGCAAGTCTATAAATTTGGCTATTTTTGATTTAGTACGTAGAATTGTTACAAAAATGGACAGAAGAGTACCAGTCACAGCACTCTACATGGATATGTCGACAGCTTTCGACTTTGGAGATCATGCAATTTTGTTAGACAAACTATACAAATATGGGATAAGAGGAAATATACATAGTTTAATTAAATCTTATTTAAGTAATCGTAAACAAATAACACAAATAAACAGACTTTGCGTTAAAACCAAGACTGAAATGACTTATTCGTCTAAAGTAAGAAAAATTAATTATGGCGTGCCACTGGGTAGTGTTTTAGGACCATTATTATTTATCATTTATATAAATGACTTACCACAAGCAATAGAGTACCCCATGGTTCTCTTTGCAGATGATAGTACCATAATTTTTGATTGTAAAGATCCAAGTACATTTGAATTTGACATATGCAAGACATTGGAAATTGTAATTAATTGGCTAACTAGGAATAATTTAAGAATTAATTTAGACAAAACACAACTTATGACATTTGAGCAACGAAAAAATAATGCACACAAATTAAACATATCATATAAGGGAAAACAGATTAATGAAACAGATGTAACAAAATTTTTAGGTATAAGTGTAGATAGTAAGTTGACATGGCGAAATCAAATTGACATTATATGTAAGAAACTCAATCAATTTTCATATCTATTATATAACTTAAGAAAGATTGTTAGCGAATCAGTAGTGTTAACGGCCTATCATGCCTATGTTACATCTACTTTAAGGTATGGCATCATATTTTGGGCAAATTCAGTGGACAGGGATAATGCATTTAAAGCTCAGAAAACATGCATTAGATCTTTGTGTGGCATACCTCACCCTCAATTTCAACTACCTAAACCGGAATCTCTGAAACCGTATTTCATAAAGTTACAGATTTTGACTCTTCCTTGCTTATATATATTCGAAGTGGTAATGTTTGTAAGATGTAATCTTAATATGTTTCATAGTTTAAGGAGTACACGTCACAGGAGCAAAATAAATTCAATGTCTTCCAAAACTGCCCTATTACAGAAGAGTATACTCGGCATGGCGCCAAAACTTTATAATAAAGTTCCTAATGACATTATGCGTATAGAAAATTTGACAGATTTTAAGAAACAATTATTTAAACACTTAGTCAATAAAGCCTACTATAAATTAAGTGAGTATTTAGATTATGATAACAGTAATTGACAGCAGTTGTATGCATGCACCTACTTCAATTGCTAACCAAATTTGTATGCCACTCGGCCCGACATGGAGAAACTGTGTATCTGCCTTTTTGTAAGACCTGTACTAATGTTGTAAGTACTTTACCCATGTTGTACAAATAAACAATTTTGATTTGATTTTGATTTGATTTGATTCGAATATACAGATCATCTATCACTGAGCTTGTTGGAAAGGTATTTACGTAACTTGTGTTCGAAGGAGAATTTGCTCTGTGCTTGCCTCAGGGGCAGAGGGAGATCGTTCCAAAGACGAATTTTGTCTCTGCTAAAAGTTTTTCATATTCGCATAACCCACGATGAATTCTTATTAACCGACTATCAAAAATCCACTCAGTCATCAAACCACTTAAACTAATCAAGTCTCACCTCACAAAATGACAACCCGATGAAGAACCCTGCCTAACGTGCCAGAACTCAATAAATCACCGGTCGTGCCCAATCTATCAATCCGTGTTGCACAATTCGCACAATGAATGCACGATGGGTGCATTAGGGATGCATTTGCAGTCCCTTTGTTATGAGGGGTGCTTTGTTTATAATTGTCAGCTGGATTACAAAATACTGGTCGTATTACGTGTTGAATGGTGTTTGCTGTTTTTTCTGTCTAATTGGTGTATGCCAAAGCGGGGGAGGACGCCTATACAACATAATGCGAGAAATATGTGTACTAGAATACGACCCTATCATCATCATCATCAGCCTATGTTAGGCCACTGCTGGACGTAGGCCTCTCCTATTAACTATGCGTATAGACGCATTAGGAGGTAAATGCCCATAATCGCCACGCTGGGCAAGCGGATTGACGATCGCAGTAATGTGTCTACTATGATGACGCTGCTGCGCATTCATCAATCCTGTAGAATGGTCAGTGAAACTTCAATCCCTTAGTCGACTCTTACGACACCCGCAGGAGGAGTTGGGGTGGTGACAAATGTATTCTTGCTGCTGTCACCACACGGCAACCCTATACTTAGCATTATACAGAAGAGCTCTGACAAACGCTTAAAATAGTTAAAATATTTATTAAAAAAAATTCAGTGTTATCTACTAAATTTTTGACAGAGAGCAAAAATAAAGAGTTTTATCCATGTTGGTCCCGTCTATTGCTACTTGGATAGCAGCAATAGCGTAAGGTCATTTTTATTATAAGTACATGCATATCCTGGCTGTGCTAAGAATTAAAATAACAGATTGTTTACTTTCAAATGCAGCTCGTTTCAAGCGAGCAACAAATTTAAAACAAGAATATTATTCGAAAAACACTTTACGATGCCATGTTCCATGTTAAAATAAAGCCATAAAAATGTATTAAAATTTCAACATCTCGATCTCAAATTCTCGGAATCAGAATCCTTGTCCTTCTCTAGGATGTGTACGGTCGTCGACACAATTCCACGATCCATAAACCTTAATCGCTTAGATATAAGGCCTTTACTGTGTTGCTTACTGTATACCTATCCTTTTTATATGCTTATAATTTAGGTCTTTACTACAAGGGAATAGAAAGATATTTCTAAAAGTACTAATCAAAACGTCACCTTGTACCATGTAGTCGTAAACGTAAAGAGTTCGTTAGCGTTATTTATGTGGCCAATAACGAACGCGGACAACGTCAACTCAAAGTCTCCATCAAGATTGTAGACTGTTGGACCTGGCTCCATAATTAGGTGGTAATAAGAAGGCAGTAAAACGATTTTGTCTTAGTTTGTTACACTTTATACTAAGATTGACTTATACGATCTCGGACTTACACAAACCACTAACAAAAATGAATACCAATAGATTTTTTCTTAGCCTATAAAGTGTCCCACTTCTGAGAAAAGGCATGTAAACGATTAGTAGTGTCAAAAATGAACGGACTTAAGTTAACCCCTGTTTAGTTGGCTAACCCTAAGTCGTGCAGCTGGGGTTATAACATGTATTTTTAACAGTAAAGTCGCAAAATGGAAAAACTTCACACTGAGTCCCAGACCTTTGCATTTCATGATTCCACCATTAAGTACATTGAACTTAATATCCAACGAACTGTATAAAAGGAACTGAATTATTCTTTTCATAAAGAAATAAATCCCAAAGTTTATTCCAAGATTCTATACCAACAGGTACAGCTTGAGAAAGAAACGAACAAAAGATTGTCGCTCTCTAAATAAATGAGATGCCTTGATATTTTATATTGCATGACTAAAGGGTGTCGCAAAAATAACGCAAGAATTAAATGTAATGAAAACGCATACTTTTTCGACCAATTCCAAATTTTTTGCTGACACACAAATATTATCACGCTCTCTATTTTATTACACGGAAGCGACTATTTTTTGTCGTTTATATTGCCGCAGATCTCTCTCGATAGATCGCAGTTCAATCTATTTTATTCCCATTTTAAAAGGAGTCATTTCATGCAAAGCTTCCAAAGCACCTTTCATTAAGATCATGAAGGGAATATTGCCATATTCATATTAATGGGAACGCTAATATTGTTGTATACTTGTTGCAGGTTCTAAAGTACTGCGAGCACCTCCATGGAAAATGGTACTTCAGCGAGATCCGAGCCATCTTCTCCAGGCGGTACCTGCTGCAGAATGTGGCCATTGAAATGTTCCTCGCTAGCAGAAGTAAGTCACATACTTCACTTTTCATAAAACTTTGAATTCCAAAAACTCTTATGTGTGTCCTAATCCATTTCGTTTCACCTTTTTCGAAGAGACGATGTATTAACAACATACCTCGCAACGGATGTAGCAAAACCGTAGCATTTGACAGTTTGATGTCAGGTTTGGCGATTACGATGACGAATTTACTTACTCTACTGCACATATGACTAATATTAACATAAGCAGTATTATTCCATAAATAACAAAATCCAAAACGCACGGTTAGTGAAAATGTCACATAAAAACTTTCCAGGTCTAAGCTTAATTTAACAGGAAAACTACCACAAATTAAACAAAAAACAATCCGGATTATGCTGCGGCTAGGGCATTAAACAATCTTTTAAAAGAAGCTGAGTTAATAACAAACAATAATAAATAAATACATTTCAAAATTATACATATTTAAATTATTTACCATTGACGGTAGATGTTTTTGAGTTTAAAATGGATTTACACAAGAAGGCGACGCAATTTGAGTGCAACAAATAATAAAAATGTGATAATTTATTTTGAAGATCGATAGAACATTGAATACTGTTGCCGCGGTGTTTTTTTGTATTCGTAGTAGTGACAACCTTGACGCACATTTGCTACAGATTTGCCGGGGTATGATTATCAACTAATATGTCTTTATGTCACTTTCCAGCGTCAATATTCTTCGCGTTCCCGGACCAGGCGACGGTGAAGAAGGTGATCAAGGCGCTGCCCCGCGTCGGAGTCGGCATCAAATACGGCATCCCGCAGACTAGGTCAGTCTCTTATCTTTTATGGTGTCCTAGTACCACGGGTACTATAGCGACTTGTTTTATCATTGACAATATGTATGATGTCACAGGCGAGATCACTGTTTATTAAACCGGGACTGAATGAGTCCAGGATTTTCCGCAGGCAACCAACCCAACGGCCGACCGATCGCTTAAAAGTTAAGTAAAAAAAAAGTCAAGTCGCTTTCTTGCGTCAGGGTGGGCATCAAATAGGTCATAGGGCATCCCGCAAAAGAGGTCAGTCTTTTACGCGGTATGTAGTCCTGCTACGTTGGTTAGTATATTTGACGTGTTTTATAATGCGCTGGTAGCCCGGTACCGCAAGGATTGTATTAAGTATGGCCTAACCAAAAAAGTATAAATCATAATCTACAACCATTTCATAAAGTCATAGAGAATTTGATTAATTTGAATCAGTTGAACTCGTTGCGCCATCTACAAGCTACGCTTGGAACTAGAAGGCTGTAATAGCGCCTCGATACCTCATCGATTTATATTTAGAGTCAGGTTCTTGCGTAAGTATTTGTCAATTGTGCTCACAGATGGCTCTAGCGACTTCATTTCATTGATCGGAAGAAAGTAATATAGATATTTTGGGAAATTGTCCTGATTCGTTCCATTTTTATCGGGGTGAACCTCTCGTGTGTCGCAATTTTTTTTTCTAATTGGTTACTCGTACGCTTCGTCATACGAGGACTAGTAGGATAGTAGAAAATATACGAGTGGTAAGTAAATTAAACGGCCAGTATAAAACAACACACTTTTATTTGGACGTATGTCTAACTTTCATCACAGTGAACACGCACTACATATCCAAACAAAACCATTACCCTCCTTGTTCTCAGCCGGGCAAACAAATTACCCTGCACTCTAAAATTCTTTCACATCTTTGTACAAATTCAATAATTACTTAAAATACACATTAAATTAATAAAGTCGCTCCAGCGCTGAACTGGACTGGTAACATTTCACTTAAAACTAGAAAAACATTTAAGGTTACGTTTTAAATATCGTCACCGAGTACAAAACCTAGCCTACCTATGGAATGTAATAGTTAAAATCACTCGAAATACCTATAATACTGATCACATAACATTCATAATAGTAAAATTGTTCATAAATTCGTAACTATAGTTGGTAACTTTGGGTGTAAGCACCAGGCGGGCAGCGCTCACAGGAGTTATTCATGACGACCTGGAATTTTCTCTTCATCTTTGTGAATCCATCGCGGGGCAAATATTTCTTTATTTTTTTCTAAAGATACTGACGCACCTGCGCTATGCCGCCTCTGAACTGGCCGGCCCTCCATTCCGTAAGGTTTACCCACTTCGGGGTCTACCTCCTTCTTTTCTTCGTCGAACTGCTTCATGATTTCAGTCAGAGACTTCCCTTTTGTCTCCGGGAGGAACAGTAAGCAATAGGCCGCTCCCAGCAGCGCGCAGAACGCAAAAAGATACAGAGTACCGTTGCTGGTTAGTACGTTCTCTAACTGAGGGTACGTTTTTATGTTGAAGAAGATTAAGACATACGCACAGCAGGCGGTCGCCCCTGACATGACCCCTCTAATATCCTGTGGGTATAGTTCTCCTGACATTATCCAGGGGAGTTGAAGGAAGCCAACCATACTGAATGATACGTGCAGAAGAACGCACGCTAGCTTCAACAGTGGAGGGCCGTTTACGCTGTCACATATAGCAGCCCCAAGCATGGTTACTCCTAGTAAAAGTCCTGATGTTGCCGCCAGAGTTTTTCTTCTAAAGCTGTTAATTAAACAAGCTCCTACTGCTCCCATGAAGACTCTTACTCCACCGACAATGATAGACGCCGTAAATGCGTTGACACTGGTGTCGACTGAATGGAAGAAATCGACAGCGTAATACAAGATCACGTATATCCCAGACATCTCTTGGAACATGAAGAAAACTATCAGTAGACAGAAGGGTTTAAGAACACTCCGCCGCTTGAATAATCCAAGCTTCTGTCTGAACGTCATACTATCGACTTTTCTGTCTTTCGTGAACTCCATAAGCTCTTGTTGTGCTGTGCTGTTATTCTGTCGTAGCCAGAACATGGAGTTGTAGGCTTCTTTCATCTGGCCTTTTGACGCAAGCCAGAGCGGTGATTCAGGGACGAAGTACATCAGGAAGGGGGTTAGTAGTGAGACGCCAGCGCAGATGGCGGCGACCTTCCGCCAGTGCACGAAGGAGCCGAGAGAGTACACCACGAAGATGCCGGTGGACACCAGCCCCGGCCCCAACGCGCTAAGCACTCCTCGCTTCTCGGGAGTCGTGATCTCTGCCACGTAGATATAGGACGCAGTTGACATGCCTGGAAAATGAAAATTTGTTGGTTAGAATTGAAATCAGTGTAGTCCAAAATAAACAGTTATTTTAACTACTGTGCACTATTTATCCGTAAAAATATGTGTAACACAATTTTGTAATTCCTAAACGGGAATGACATAGACGTCAAAACCAGAAAGTGACAGTGGTAAAACTGGCAAACGAGCATACGGCCTGCCGGGTGGTAAGTAGCAATATATGAGTATGTACGCTTGTAAGCCCAAGGGATTTTGTTGACTTGCTCATTTTGGAATTTCGAAAAAAGTACATTCCGCATTCTTCATGAACTGGTTATAAATAAATGCTATGGTATCGTACTCGTAAGCCCAAAGGTAAAGGTTGGATTATCTGAAGACTGATACTAAATTAGAACTAAAAATTAGGGAAAGAAAGGAACAAAGCAAATCAATAAAATTACATATTGGGCGAAATTGGGCATCGAGCGGGCCAGCAATGCGGTGGCGACTGACAGGTTACTGCTGGTCTTCTATTCGTTGCCGCCGCAATTTGGACTCCACTTTTCACTTACGATCAGGTGGAGTGGAGCCACTTTGTTGTTCCATTATAAGAAAAAAAGAAACTTCTAACGCCGAGAAAAAAAACACCCTCAATGAATCCAATGCCCAGCCAACCGGTCAGATCGTGACACAATGGACTGCAAACACCACAAAGAAAACAATAAATTACCAATAGTGAAGCCTGTGATGAACCGCCCCACGCAGAGGAAAACGTATGTCTCCGAGAAGGCGATGACGAGCCAGCCGATGAGGTTCGGCAGCACGATGGACTGCAACAGCAGCCTCCGACCGACGGCGTCCACCATCATGCCGCCCAGCAGCGCCCCAATCGGGTTGGAGATCACGCCTAAACTGGCTGGAAATAGAAAACTGGGAATTAGTAACGATAGTCGACTGGATTGTTTAAAGCTTCGATGTAATTTTATTATACATCATCAGCCTATATCAGTCCACTGCTTGAGGCAAGGAAGGAGGAATAATAGGAAGTAAATGCCTATAATCGCCACGCTGGGCAAGCGGGTTTGCGATCCCAGTTGTGTGTCCACTATGATGACGCTGCTGCCTGATAAGTTTTAAAGCATAACAGTATTAATGAAACTGTTTTATGATATTGATTTTTCTCTTATCGTATCATACCAATTCTCTTAAAATATATTTTTTTAACTCAGAATGAATGAACTCTATATTCCTACGTTGTTAAAATGTTGGTCCTTCGCACCGGATTTAAACGAGGCCCTTTTTTGTTTGACGATTGATTTTTGTCTCCAATTCCAAATATACTCCATATTGATTTACATTTATTTGAAAGTTCGTCTTGGTATTCTAATCACTCAATCGCTCTTAGTATTTTTAAAACCAAATATAATATACTTTATAAAAGCTATCATTGAACAATAGAACCGCACCATTGCGGTTGAATATAATTTCCCTTATTGCGTTTAGAAATCACGTGGCGTACCGTACCTTGACAATTAGTTGTGCAAGACGCCGACCCAAACATTTAGTTGTTAAATGATTAAAGTAACAGTTGATTGTGTTGCGCATTTTGGATTAGCAGCGGTCATGTGATTTAATTAATGGGTCGTGTTGGTTTCATTTCGCAATGTGAGAAAAGATCCTTGACAATTTGAAGTGCCCATTAAACCCCTTATTCATAAACGTTTGTTAACTTAACAAGCCGCTAAAAATTGTTTGTCCCTTTTGCTCTTATGGACACATTGTTAAGACCGAAAGGTACAAACAATTATTAGCGGCTTGTTAAGTTAACAAACGTGCGATCATGATGCATCTAACAGGCAAGCCTAGTTGCTTATAATATTGACTATATGTTGATAATTCTAAATGAATAAATTAAAATAAACTCAAAATATGTTCAGTACAGGCTTCCTCGTTATCAAATAATCCTGAAAACATTGCTTAAGGTAAATAGTTACAAGTGTACCTCTAAATGGCTTGATTTCACTATTCAAATTTCTATGGAGTTTGACATAATTATCCGAGACGAGAGTAAGCATTATTCTTCGAATACAAATTTGGTAATATCGAGCCTAAAAATCGTCTTTGCGACCGGTTATCAATATAAAGCGTTCAATATTATCACGATATATTTATTTCTCGTGTTGATTTTACTACATGTGTGTTATCAATATAAATTAATCTGGTTTTCATTATAAACTAATCAATAGATATATCATCACAACCCCTCGACGTGACTGGTACAAGAGTACAGAGCTTAGTGACCTTTCTCACGCTATCTGCACAAATAATGTAACACCTAGCAAACACTGATATCGCTGTATGCGCAGCGGTAGGGACTTTTCCATATGATTCTGTTTCGCAACAATGAGTAAGAAAGTATAGATATTGCATGGTCAAGTGCGTGCGTTATCTGCTTGTATCTAGTACGCTCAAAATCTAAGGTTATAGATTATAAATACGAATAGTTATTGTAGAGCAAATCAGATTAGTGTATTGAATATTTTGATTTGTTTTTAAGTAACAGCTTTAGGACAGATGACAGCAAAAAAATTACATAACTTGTGGAGATCCGTAGATGGGGCATTCCACGAGAATGTCGCTTACGTGACACTTATACTATCTATGGCAGCTACGTTAAATAAATGCTCAAAGTTAGAACAAACTGTGTGGACGTGTAATTTAAGTCCTGAAGTATTACCATACTAGAACTCGTGTGCCTATCATTTTTAGAAGTACTAAAAGGATCGCGTTACGTAAGCGGCTTTCTCGTGGAATGCTCCTGATGAACTACAGTCTAGACATAGCCCTCCGGATTACCAAACTGAAGTGGCAATGGGGTCGAAAAGAGCTCTAGTGGAGAGCACGCTTTCACAAATGCAGCGTTGGACGTCCATCCACAAGATGGATGACCTTAGATCGCCGGCAAACGCTGGATGCAGGTTGATTCCAACCGGTATAGGATATATTTTGGTGGTCCAAATGGGATGCCAATATTCACCCGTGAACGTCTTATGGCTGAAATGATGATGATGGTAGCCATATCAATATTTCGGGCCTTGACTGTGAAACGTAATGTCCATGAAATAAAACTTTCAGCTGTAAAATAACCCACGAGAGTTATTAATAGTGAAGCAATGATCGTAGATAGACATTTATACGAACCAGACACGCATATATCTCACGCGATGTAACATACGCGGGGACCGGCATGTGTTTGTGTTTATTTTATTGTGATCTCGGGGGAAATTTGGCACGAAACGCGACGCCGAAATAGAGGCGACCTAGCGGGTCGGTAAATGAGTTCATTCACTAGTTTGTTGAATATCGTACGGATCCGTGAACTAGAAAGTAACAAGTGTTTAAGAAACTGTTTACTAACTTCACTTCAATACATGGTATACTAAAACAAAGTCGCTGTCGTAGTCCTATGTATGTAGATGTATAAATAGCTAGTAACCGCGTATTAAAAAAAGACAAACCTTAAACTAATACACTAATATCCTGCGGTCTCACCTTACACTAGGCAATGCCTGTCACGTGGCGGCCGCAATCGATTTAAAGGAAGTGATTTACTTAAATAACTTTTTTTTTTGTTTTTTACCTACTTATTACTAAAATAAACCAAATGACTATTTTGATACCACTACGGTGGCAGACAAAGCCTACTGCCGGCCTGACGGTCAGCAAGTAACGCCTGCAATTTCAAAGAGTTTGCGAAACTTATTTTTATGTCATAAAAAATTGTTTGTTGTTCAAAAATTGTAACATCCCCCATTCTGAAGTTGGATAACTGACGGTCGCGAAAGGTAAGTGAGTTGACTAGGACTGTATATTTAGTTATTTAGGAGGTGTAGCCGCCGTAGGTGTCCTCGACGACTCGTATAAATAAAACTTCGATATGTAGAAGACTTGGTATAATCCAATAGGGACTTTGGTTAACAAAAGATAGTGCCAATACAGGGTGTTCGTTTCGATTTGTGATAAATTAGACAGGTTACTTGGGCTATTAATAGAAGTTGTCTGATATATCGGCTTTTGGAAAATTCGATAAAAAATATTTTTTTTGTTTTCATACATAATAAGATCATCGACCACTTACACACAATCAACCAGATTATCGAAAAGTGTACAGAATTCAATGTCCCTTTGTACCTAGCATTTGTAGATTATGCCAAAGCATTTGATAGCATCACTCATTCCGCAATAGTTTCCGCACTCGAAAATCAAAATATTGACCCTACCTACATTAGTTTAATTAGAAATATTTACAATAATAGCACGGCAGACGTTAAGCTACAGCACTCCGGCCCATCGTTCCCTATACAGAGAGGTGTCAAACAGGGCGACCCACTGTCTCCGAAACTGTTCACAAGCACCCTCGAAGAAATTTTTAAGAGCCTGGCGGTTTCCTGGGAGGCGAGGGGAATAGGGGTCGGCGACAAAAGGTTATCAAACCTTCGTTTTGCCGACGACATTGTTCTCTTCGCCCCTTCTGAGTCAGAACTACAGCAAATGCTCCAAGAACTGAGCAGCGCAAGCCTTCAGGTTGGACTTCAAATGAATCGTACAAAGACTCAAGTGATGACCAACAGCACGAAACGTAGGGTCGAGGTAGACGGGCAGATTATACACTATGTTGACGAGTATATCTACTTGGGCCAGCTAGTCTCTTTCAGCAACAGGCAAGATAAAGAAATCGATCGCCGAATCACAAATGCCTGGAAGAGCTACTGGTCCATGGGAGAGCTAATGAAGGGTTCCCTTCCACTGTCACTGAAGCGTAAACTCGTCGACATGTGTATTCTGCCTGTCCTAACCTACGGTGCTCAAAGTTGGTCACTCACAGAGATTCAGAAGTCCAAACTGAAGGTTTGCCAACGCGCCATGGAGCGCAGCATTCTAGGGATCAAAAGGACCGACCGTATCCGAAACATCACGCTGCGCTCCAGAACGGGGATAGCTGACGTAGGCAGAAAAACCGCTAGGCTCAAATGGGATTGGGCCGGCCACGTCCACCGTATGCATCCGGATAGGTGGGCTATCATAGCCACCAAGTGGATGCCGGAAACGAGGCGCGGGCGAGGCAGGCCCAAGCGGAGATGGCGGGACGACCTTGATACCTTCCGGAACAACTGGCCGGAAGAGACATGGAATCGGGAGTCATGGAGAGTCAGGGGAGAGGCCTTTGCCCAGCAGTGGGACACTCAAATAGGCTAGTAAATAAAATAAAATAAATAAATACATAATAAATGAAATGGTAAGTGTAAGAGAACCTTAAGAATAAAATAAAAGTTAATTTCAGGTGACTGACGGCACATGTCAAAATAAGTAACATTAGAATGTAATAAAGGTTGCAATACACATGTTCAGTGATTAAACTTATTTTTTTAATAACTCAATAACGGTAAGAGTTAAAACACTAGTTTCTTAGAGAAATTAATTATATTTTACCTAAATAAGCTTCCCTTGAAGTTATAGCATATGAAGAAAAACACGCTGTATAACGGTTGAGTACAAGTGGATGGTATGGATGATGATGAAAGAGTCCTTGCAAGATTTGAAACTACGAGTATGAACGTTATTCTAACTTAATTCTAATTGGCCGCGGGAAAGCGTATGTGGAGCGCTGCTATTGGAGCTTAGAAGAAGCTTCCGAATAGTAGGCGAGCCGAAGGTGCGTTTAGCTACTGCATGAATGTAATATTCATACCTGGGATAACTGGGGGCAAGTTATAGGGATTTCATATCGATTAAAATATATCAATATAATCATAATAAACGATGTGCTTATTGAACATTCTCGATTACAGTACAGAGGTTCGCTGTCATATCTGATATCGGGCCTCTTCAGATAGTAATATTATGCAGATGTCATTTTAATCAAAATGACAATTTAAATATTGATATTTTAATATTGATTGTATATTTTGAAAACTATTTAAAAATAAACTCGTACATAAGTACCCCTTTAAATTTATTTTTTATTTTCATTCAGGAGTAAGTACCGAATATTTATTTATGCCGAATGACATTTTGATGTTGTCATTCACAGTAACATCGATATATTTTTAGTCGATAAAATATTTTGCTACATCACTTTCGTATAAATGCCCCGAGTTATCCCAGGTATGGTAATATTATATAAAAAAAGATTGCGTTCGCAACAGGTCATGATGAAACTCTTGACAGACTCACCTATCCATGAGCTCTGCTCGTAGGTGATGTTATGTTCGTGCGTGTACTGGGGCAGCAGAACCGCCGAGAAGCCCTGGCAGAACCCCACCGATATGTTGATGGACTGTGCCGCGAGCGCTGCCAATACCTGGAAAGTTATGATCGCCTGGTCAACATTGATATTTAATCAAGCTAAATAATAACCATTACTCTAGGTATAAAGTGACCCCTTGGAACGTTGATCGACTGGTTAAAATTAGTAGTGCCAGAATCGGAGCAAATCCGTTAAACCAAATATCGTACCCATTTCCAAAAAATAATTGGAAATACTTTCGTATCATTTATTCATAAAACCATGTTTGATTTTATATTGTGAAACATACCTATGTAATAGAATAATAAATAATAATAGAATAGGGAAGAAATAATAGTAAATTAGCATTTTATTAATACTAAAATTACTTCTGCCTTCTGTATGGCCTACATCTTATAGTGGATTAATTATTTCTAGTAATTCTTTGGCATACCTAAAAGTCTTCTAGGCTACTCTGAAATTATTGCTTACAAGCGTTGAATTACACAAAGCATATATTTATACAATCATTTTATAAACACCTACCTACAGAAAATGTTAATTAACGATTCCGTGTCATAACATCACATAGTCATGGTTGTCTGTCAAAATAGACCATCGACTGCTTAAGCATAATAGTAAATTTCTTCACAATACAACATTACTATCACTGTTACAGTCGTCTCCTGTCTAATCGGACAGAATAACTACAGTAAATACACCTATTTACATAATTAGGCTACGGATACGGTTATCACCAAATCGTTTTGTCATTGACATTGAAAGTTCAAGACACCAAAACAGTCCGTTTTTTTTCAGCTCCAAAAAATTTTACAACAATTGTCGAGTTCGCAGTTGTCGCTCATAAGTGACATAGTTTAATGGTGGTTAACGACACATAAATACGCCACATCCGCGAATTATGCAAATTATCCTGTCAAACGTTTTTCCATTATGTGCACACGCCTAAATATCAATTATAGAAGTCGTTGAACAGAATAATTCCGTTAAAATAGATATATATTATATTATAAAAAAAGTAGTTTAGGGCTATTTTTGATTTCGCACTGTAACGGTTTCAAATTACTTTTATCCTGATTTGAAAAGTGTGTTATGTCAACTAAAACTGTAAAGTCATGTACGGTACACGTATATTATTTATTGAAACAAAATATACTCGTGATGAGGAATATTTACCTGAAAAACTTTCAACTACAATATCTGCGAAGTCACGTTTGATACGCTGATATAGGTACATATAGTAAAGTCAAAGTCAAATAATTCTTTATTCAAATTGGAATAGTAACAAACTCTTTTGAATCGTCTAAGTATTAAAACTACTTCCTGTATGAAGTATGAAGGGGTACAAATCACCTTGGCATCCTAAGAACTATTTCTTTACCTACAATTTCTTATTCGCGAAAATATTTCTATTACTGCTTGTTCTAAATTTCTAAACCTTGGCATTAATCTATCTTGAGCTACAGTCAAGTGCAAAAATAAGTATCGAAAGAATCCGTTCATAAATATGTTACGACGTTCTTATTACACAGAATTAGAGTGCACTGGGACATATTTTTGAACGTTTTTGTATACCCCTTATTTTGTCTTCGACTGTACATAAATATATTTTCTATGATAACGAGATTCAGGAGCATTGGCGAAACAATGCGAAGAATCTAACTTTAATTACCTACCTATAGTTAAGAATGGCAATATAATAAGTCAGTACAACATAACATGCGTCCTACCGTACTTATCTTATAGTGCATCTAATCATGATGAACATAAATATAGCAGTTAAAAAAAGTGCAGAGTTATGTTATGTTGCCACTAAAACGCGTAGCTCCTTTATTTCAGATAAATTTTCGTAGCGGGCGTAGAGTTTCGTAGCAGGGATTGTAACCAAATATGTATGTTACTTATTGTCATAGTTTAACAGAGATCAGGCGATCAGTGCGAGTTTTTGGCAATATTGATAATATGTAAAGCATGTTTATTATAGTTATAAAAATAAAGCAAGTTTGTTAGCTTATGCTTATAGCTTATGCTATAAAAATAGGAAGTAATCTTAGTTTATTCATACATAACTATTAGTCAGAATAATATGTCATCATTTTCGGTTATTACTCTTTCGAATATATATGCAATTCGTAGTAATCGAATATGTTTGTAGATAAAACGTACTCACTTCAAATTCTTTAATGAATGGCATCTACGGGAAAGGATTGGACACTGGGCGCTTCCAACGAGAATGTTTGAAAACAGAACGATTTCGATTTTCTTCGTCTATTTTTGTAAGATGCCCACGCAAAACGTGAGCGCGAAACTTCACGCGAGACGCGACCAAATCCGTGCCAAAAATCGAGATTATCTCAATAGAAAAAAAACAATTGACGTAGCTACTAATCACTTTTATTTTGTGTTTTCTTCTAAGGCAGGTTTTACTTTCAGCCTCCGTAGCCTAATAGTAACCCTGCCTACGAAGCTTGAGGTTCCGGGTTCTAATCTGAGGCATTAATTTGTGTCTTTATCACAAAATTTTATTTACTTATAAATGACGTGTGGGTTGCAGGATATGCCATCTTGTGAATTAAATCAAAATGTATCCTTAAAGGCACGATCAAGGGTTGCCCTCTAACATTCACACTGCATTCTCTGTTCTGAGTAGAAGCTGCTGCCATCTCGCGGTTTAAATTGAATACTTACGACTCATTGCTTCGCGCTAATAAACAGACATTTATATGCTGCCCTCTATTGTTCACACACTGTATTTATTGCAGGGTGCATTGCACGGGTGAAATGGTTTTAGGGTTGCCATGCCGAGGGAACTCGCCTGGCACGCTAGAGGGCGCTAGTATAATAATTACATGATAAAACTATACTAATCGTTTACTAGCCAGAAAACATCAGACGCCTTATACTGACCAACTTTTACTATGGAACCAACCCCGAAGCCAAGAAATGGATTTTTTTAAAACGACAAGTTGTAAATGGCTTAAAATTAAATTGGCTTTCTATTTTGAAAGTAGTCTCATGTTAATTTGGCAACGACCTTTGTAAGGAACGTAAATAGCCAAAAAGTCGCTACGAATATAATTATGTACGAATAAGACAGCAATGGACCGTACGCGAAACTACCGGTTTAGAACACAAATTATCAAAATTCTATATTTTATAAAATCAGCTGGACGTAGAAATAAGTACGGTACCCAACCAACATCAATATCTTCCACAAAAGTTATTTTTATTAGTATTTATTATCATGATTATACACCCGTTGTATGGATACTTATTGTAAATAACTACTCCGAAACAGTTCTTTATTAATATTGACATTGGTTTCAGTATTTTACAATTATTGTGTAAAAATTAGGTGACATCATGAGTTATAAATAAGTAACTATTGTCTCATGATGCCAAATAATATTTAATTATTTTCGTAAAGACATTTAATGAAAGTCATTCCTAAGATTTAATTATCTTAGATGACATCATTACGATTATCATTACCTACTGATATCGTGTTCGTATTTTTTCCCGTGCAATTAACTCTTACTGATTCATTGCAATATTTAACTAGGGGGTTACAGTATACTCGTAGTACAGTAATACGTCAAATTGATTCTTATTGAAATGACAACATCTACCACAGCGTCTTCATCAGTGGCACTAGGGCTTGCAATTCGAATAGATCGAATATTTCAATATTCGATTTTTTTTTTCTAAATTATTGCCGTTTTAGACACTATGTACATAACAACAATGACTAACTAAGATTTACACAAATATTTTATTGTATTAGTAAACTTTTAATGTATTTTCAGAAAATATTTTGTAAACAAAGAAGTAATTAGTGTAATTATGAATGCAATGAGTGAATAGTTAGGATATACACATAAATAAATAAAAATAAATATATATCTGAGACGTCTTACACAAATCAACCTAGTCCCACTCCCACTGTAAGCTCCATTAAGGCTTGTGATGTGGGTACTATTTAGGCGACGATATATATAATAGATATAAATATACAGATACTTAAATACATAGACAGGCATGACGAAAGAACAAAATATTTGTGATAAATAAATACACAAATTATGCCCTCGCCGGGATTCGAACCCGTAACCTCCAGCTTCGTAGGCAGGGTCACTACCGACTAGGCTACGGTACGGAGGCTGAATGAGCGATTCACATGCATACATGCATGGTGAATCGCTCATTGTTTACTTATACAAGGTGGCCATAAAATAAGTGTATTCCCGTGGTTTAGGGACGCTTCTTTCAGAAAGGTCGCAATTTTTTTGAAATTATATAAAATAGTATAAGCTCCTACTACTACATACTAGGTACCACTACTTTTGAAGCTTGAACTAATTTCCAAAAAAAACAGTTTCCTTATTTTGCATGGCAAGACCTCACTGGCAATGGGAATGCAATTATTTTTTGGTATATTATAAAGTCTTATATAATATATATTATGCAATAATTAACGTAAATGTGCAAATCAAACTAATTTTACTTGGATTATCAATATTATTTTATTCTTACAAGAAATCGAATACGAGCAATCGAAAACAACAAATATTCGAATACCTGAATCGAATATTTGCAAGCCCTAAGTGGCTGTATAAGCTGAGTAATGGTATATAAGCGCGCGCGCAACTGGCGGAACGGGTGCTGTAAACACTGTTTATGCCTGATTGCCGGATGTGCTGTAAGTGTGGAAAATTTTCAGGCCTGGTCGGATGACAAGACGCTACTTTCAGGCGTGCTACCGTGATCTACTTAGGGCGGATTTTTATTTTGTTGTAGTTTTTTTTTTAATTTCCAATTTGGACTTTTTTACATTTTTTCTACTCAGAATCCTAGTTCTTTCGAGCCTGATAGAAATAAAAGAGTGTACCAGAAAAAAATTCCATTGAGCTACTATTTTTCATACACTTTCTTCGACCGTAACTCAGTGGAAGACAAAAACATGTATGGAATTCTCGGGACACTTTTTTCTGCTAATGAGAATTGAAAGAGCTTACGATTCTGAGTAGAAAAAATATGACAAAATCTAAATTTGGAAAATTTTAAAAAACTACAACAACATAAAGTCTAATCTAGTCAGTCTAACCTAGTTGGTAGTGACCCTGCCTACGAAGCTGGGGATTCCGGGTTCGAATCCCGGCGAGGGTATTATTTGTGTATTTATTTATCACAAATATTTGTTCTTTGGTCATGGCTGTCTATGTATTTAAGTATCTATATGTATCTATCTATTATATATATCGTCGCCTGGTACCCACATCACAAGCCTTTGAGCTTACAGTGGGGCTAGGTCGATTTGTGTAAGATGTCCCAAGATATTTATTTATTTATTTTTTAATAAAAATCCGCCCACTAATGCGATTCAGTTTAGGACCTAATCTGAATGCGGCGAGGCATGAACGCGGGCTCAGCGCTTGATAATGGAGACCTAGGCTCTCAGAAACATGTCGCGCGTAGTGACTAAATACACGAGAATTTAACCGTATACTTATATTTATAATATCGGTACCGTAAAACTACCCAACTATGGGCCAAATCTAAGTAAAATATCTTCGATTTAGTGTAGTTATTATACTCGTATTACTGACGCACTTGTTACACAAAGTCTCCTCATGAATGATAAAAAAAACTTAGATAAAACCAAAATAAAAGATTTCTATTAATGCTTAGTCAGGAGTTGAACTTGTGGACCATAGTTGTAGTACTGGGGCCTATTTCTCGAAAACTTGTAACTTGTAATACAAGCGGAAGTTCTTATCTTATTAATGATGTTAAAAAGAGATTTCCACTTGTATTACAAGTTACAAGCTTTTGAGAAACAGGTCTCTGGACTATAGTTGTATGTATGGTTTTACGGTAACAAAAAACTGAAAGTAAAATTTCTAAAACAACTTTGTAATTTATTGGCCAACGCACGTGGTCATATAATTTGGAGCACCGTGCAGAAGGCTCGTTGAACCTAAAAAATGTTAAAAGCATCACAAATGTAACACAATGGAGCGTGATAGATTTACATGATGTAATTAACTAGGCTATCGATAAGAAGCTGATTAGGAAACGTCATCGTTACTAATTAAGTAGTAAATAGAGCTTACTTTTCATGTAATACTCGAGTTATTAACAAAATTCAAGCAACAAAATTAGTATAAAATGCACTATTAAAATAAATGTTGCAACACATTATATTGATGCAGTTAAGTACGTGATTTATTATGATATTTGTGAAAGGAAACTATAACAATATAAAGTTAATATATGTATAATTAATCATTAGAATTTAAGTTTGCCTATTACCTCTTTCAACCAATATTGTGGAAGGTAATACATTATGACTGTGTACTAAATGTCCAAATATACACGGTGGAATTTAATCGGTGAACAGGAACCCATTTTTCTAATTCAGTAATCGATGGCGGTCACGTTTATGTAGTACTTAAGTGGAACCAAGTTTTTTTTTAGCATAATTTTTTTTTATGTTGAAATTAAAATTTATTGAAATTAAAGTTTAATACCTCTTTTCAAACTATCAGCCATAGAAACTTAAAACATAAATGAGCAATAACCACTCACATGCTTTAATTTTTGCGATAGACTCTATTCCTATGTAAAATAAGAGCGATGCATGGCTGATAGTTTGAAAAGAGGTATTAAACTTTTCAGACTAAACCATTAGTAGGGTGACAATAAATTTTAATTAAAGTTTAATTTCAACATAAAAATTTGTTATGCTAAAAAAAAAACTTGGTTCCACTTAAGTACTACATAAACGTGACCGCCATCGATTACTGAATTAGAAAAATGGGTTCCTGTTCACCGATTAAATTCCACCGTGTATACATAATCAATGACGAACTTAAAATTCATAATAATCATCCATCACACCTCTAAAGAGCAAGCGAAATCGCTTTATTTTCAACATAAATTTATCGGAATAATAAAATAAACCATTTAATTTTTCCTTACTTATTGTTCTACTAAGTCATACTTACTCGTGGTTAAGTAGAGTAAATGTAAGTACGCTAAGAGTATTTGATACGCTTGACGAGTAATCCGATAACACATCTATAAACGTAACTCGTAACAACTAGCCGTACCAATCTGAAGTCGGAAAATAAATAAATATCATGGGACAATTTTACACGAATCTACCAAGTCCCGCGGTAAGATTATGGCTTGTGATGTGGGTACTAAGTGACAAAGCCTACTGCCACCAAGAAAAAAGACTTGTGATAACACACAAATATAAAAGAGAATAGTACACGACACAAGTGCGAAAAACATGAAATTCGAAACGAGTGGCGATGTTTTCGACTCCCTTCGGTCGTGTTTTAAATCGACACGAGTTACGAATTTCCTTTTTGCACGTGTCTCGTACGACGTTTTTAGTACAGATGGCCCTCCGAAGTTTTGGACCTGATGTAAAATGAGCCACTTCTCGCACTAGCGCCTAAAAAAGACACCATCTGCACTAAAATAGTACATTGCGACACAAGTGCGAAAAACATGAAATTCGAAACGAGTGGCGATGTTTTAAAACAGGACCGAAGGGAGTGTTTTAAATCGACACGAGTTACGAATTTCCTTTTTGCACGTGTCTCGTACGACGTTTTTTAGTACATATGGCCCTCCGAAGTTTTGGACCTGACGTAAAATGAGCCACTTCTCGCACTAGCGCCTAAAAAGGCACCATCTGTACTAAAAAATATAATTTCCCTTTATATTAGCGTCTTTATATGCATCTACCTGAAGTATGTATGACATTAGAATCATTTCTGTAAATTGCTTCCCCAAAATTCATACGTAATTATGAAACTGCACATTTATATCTATTTCTTTAACGGCACGTTGAAACTGAAATTATTCGCCTAGAAATACTTTAAAACCGGCCTCAAAAAAAACAATAACCATAGAAAAATAGCATTTTGAGTTACTACTACTTTTCCTACTAGGAATTATCGCGCGATTTTCTAATCTGTGAATAAAACTAAGGCCCTGCATCGAACCACGAACGAAGTCTTGCCTGTCTGTCACACTTATGTACGAATTAACGAGTGCGAGAGAGATGCAATACTTCATTCCTGATTCGCGGTAGAGCGTCTGGTGCCTATTTGGACATAATAATATCTATAAATATCAGGGTGCTTAGACAAGTTGCCAATCGCTAACGCCTAATCGTGAATCGTAAACGAAAGGCAGCTAGCTGTCTTTGTCGCACTAATAAGAAAGAGTGACTGAGAGGGTAAACTACGATACAAGCGTTAGCGATTGGCAACTTGGCTAAGCATCCTGTTATCCATATAACAAAGTCTCGAATCTGACCGTTTATCTCAACCAATTCTTAGTTCCTGAGTCGACCAATTATAAATTGATCCAAAGCGGAAACTCTTGCGCACCAAGTCACTCGTCTACCGGACATTGCTAAAACTCCAAATGGCCTGAATTTGACGGTTGCCAGTTCAATGCAACAATGACACCGGTAGTCAGGACATTAAGGCCTATTGGGACCTTACTGACAAAGGGAGGGCACAATGACAACAACAATACTTTAGCTGATACATTTCACGTGATGCCTGCACGGGAAATGTTAGAGTAATGCTAACTAGTAAGCGCCAATGCGGGGCCAGACTTATACTTATATGTATCCAAAACCAAGCATAGATAGAGCTACTTTCATTAGAAGGCACGACAAGATATATTATGTGCTTACTCGATGGTACAACCAAAGACAGTGAACTATCCATAACTTTTTGGACCCCCCGTCAACCTATGACGTGCCAAAACTGAATTTGAACTTTACGCTCGTTCGTGTATTCTCGGTGTATTGCTGACTTATATATCTGTCTCTGGCGAACAAATGGTTAGTAAATTTGTTAAAATCGCATCCATGATAAGTAATATATGTTTATTGGAGAGAATTAAATCATATTGCGGTATAAACAAACTATCAAAGCAAAAGACGACTTAACTTACCTGAAGATACAACTCAGAATCAGTGACCATCAGTGCTTTAAATTTTTAATCGCAAACAGAATAGAATTATTTTATGCAGACTACGTTTGTACGCACTGGTCGCACTAAAGTATCCACTCGACTGACCGGTTTTTAATATCTCTCAGATTATCGCGAATCATACAATATATAATTTTCTATTATTTACTACCACTGAATTCTCTTTTAACTGAACAATCTACCTAAACGTACAACTTTAGAAAAAAAGTATCAATAATAATCTACGTATCGTCAATATTATACTCAGAACAATTTAAATAAGATATACTAACAATTAGTTTATATTTATATGATTTCTTTCTGTAGAAAGATCTACGGAAACGGAAGCTACAACATGTCACATTGACATGTCAAGTAACAGACAAATTGACTCACTATACTCGATTGACCTGTCATTTGAGTTCATTACTTGATTGCGAAGTGATTAGACTGTCAAAAATAGTACCAATTAGGTGCTAATTAAATTAGTGTGATATCATTATCCAAACTTGTATTAAGAATAAATAGTACACTTAAACTCGTCTGCTGGTTTAAAAATAACATCATTCGTCCGGCGTTTTTTGTTCGGAAAGTTTTTAATCAAGTGGCATTTAAACTATAAATACAGATTAGTTTTTATATGCGTTTGAACTAGTTATTAAACGAGGACAAACGATTAAGATTTCTAGAATTCAATAGAATGATCATGTGGAAGTACCAGGCGTGCATGACTCGGAAGGATATGAGTATGACATGTGGTCGGAGTACCTTGACCGTGCCGTTCACCGTTGCCTTCACCTCAGACGTGTAAACAGGCTTTATGAGACTCACACGCTCCACATTTCCACAATCGATTGACATCATCTGGAATTATCGATGCAAAGAATAGCATTGTGCCCTAACGTGTCTAACCAGCTTCTTTTTATGGGATATCTAAATGGTTTGTAAGAAAAACGCAGCCATTGATAACATGACTTCATTATGCGGGAATTTACTGATAAAAATACGTATAGCCGCTTCGCACGATATATTTACTTAGTAGACCCTACTTAGGAGACTAGATATCATGGTAATTAGAATTTAATGATAAGGAAAAATAGCTTTAGAAAAAAAATAGAAGCGAAATTGAAAGTTAAGTCATAATTATTTTTTTACGTAGATAACGAAAGTAGATATTTCAAAAAACGTAAACGAAAAAATGGATCAACTCGTAAATGCGACATGTACCGACGTATTTTTAAGGCTCTCTCGATTACAGCTTATTACATTGAACCGTTACGTACTCAAACTGCAGAGGCCAATGAACCCGACCATCATTACAACCAGAACTGTGTTAAGCTCAAGGTTATCTAACATATAAACATTATAAACGCGGCGTCTATTTTCGACTGCACGATCCAAAAGTGTTCTCATGTATGCTAATGTACGGCTGGCATTGAGAGCTAGATTTGTATCTTGCGTAGGTCCGATTTATTTATTAATATGGTAATAAATATGGGGCTGAAAGGCAGGCTATCTGTCGATCGGATACCGGAAGAGTTCCGGTATGACAACGTTTCTTAGAAGTAATATACAAAACATGTGTGTACTCATACATAACACTTGTAAAAGTTGAATAATGTTTGTATGGTAATAAACTCACAATTTTCCTGCTTTATCGGCAAACTTGAGCTAATTATGTTATGGTGATTATATATGCTGCAATTGATGCGTTATTGTATTATGAAATTGTTGTATAAGTTAATAAACTTATTAAAATACACTCTTGTTTGTTGCTTTTAGTTTCTGCTCTATTAATAAATAATGAATATTTTAGGCCATTCTGACATGGTTTATAGGTACATATGATACTTAAATAGATAACAAAACAAACCTTTCTATTAAATATTATTATGATAAATACACAAAGTCATGCCCTCACCTGGATTCGACCCCGGGACCTTCGATTAAGGTTACTACTCACTACCGACTGGACTAGGGAGGCCGACAGAATCGAATGAGATTATTATGGAAAAAAAATAAAGCGGAAGGAACCTATAAAATATTTACGCACTAACGTGCCTAGAAACATAGTTCGCGTTACTTCCAAGTAAAAATATATATTTAACGAACATATTAGCACCGGAAACTTATATGTTACACTTAAAGGGCCACATTATGTTCGTATTTCCGCTTCCGACCACCAATTAATAAATCGCAACACTTCGCTGGCCGTGATCGGTAACGGCGCGACCATCGGAAAGTCGCTAACGCGATTTGCGAGTAATCGCACTTGTGACTTTTTTTAAATCGCACGTCTTGTATACAAGAAACGTGGGAATTGGATGAATAGTTTAGTAGTCATAGACATAAAAGGTAATTACGAGGTAAATGTAATTAATAACTAAAGATACACTACACTAGCCCTAAGTCGAAAAAAAGGGCCAACATCATGTCGGGCTGTGCTCAATGCAGGGTTCTGTAATTTCTCTTCTATTATAAGTGTTATAACATATAGACTTTAGATATAATAAACAAAAGGCGGCTGTAATAAACTTGAACTGTTCAAGGCTTACGTCATTTTGTTGTAATCGTTTTTTTGAAGAAAACTCAAATTCGATTACAACTCAAACACGCGCGATTTGACCGAATTCATCTAAAATAATTTTCATGAGAATTTTCTGCTATCCAAATATCTTCCTGAAATTTTTAAATGTCTTGGGACGGACAATTTTTTGACTTCAGTTAAATATTATTTCTGAAAGTTTTTTGGAATTATTTTATTTTCATATTAATCTTATATTTGTTACGCAACACGATGTAAACAAACGTGTCGTCAGAATCGTTAATTGACATTATTAATGCTAATTATGATCTTTGTTTCATTGTTAGTTATGACACTTATGACTCCATTTACAATTGAAAATATGCTTTCCGTTTGACACTGATGTTTGATTAATTGCATACATTGCATACCTGCAGTACAGGCTTTGCCTAGTGCAGGAACCAGGCTAACTATTGTTGTAAAAACGAATAAATGTCTTATGTCTATTTTATAAATAATTTTAGTACCAAATAGATTTATTTTTTCTTTTAATGAAAAATGAAAACTTCAGTCTCCTGTTTCTTTTGTACTTTCTTATATGACTAGGGATTTATCCCTGCTTGTCATTTCAAAATTGATTCTATTCGTTATAGTTTAACAATGGGAAAGTTGAGTCACTGTGAAATAGCACATTTGCATGAAGACAAAAAATATCTCGTCGAATACTTTTTCTTGACATTGGATGTTACCAACACAATTATCAACGGTAGAATCATTATAAAACAATGAAATGAGACCTATCACACGTGTATCTATAGGTACACAGTGTGCAAATCTCATACGGGCGATGAGTTAAATCAAGCATATGATTCATTAGTGTACCTAATTATCAATGAAGAGGTTTTTTAAGTTAGGTACCTACACATAATTATGAAACAATTATTTTTTTAAAATTTACTGAGCGTAAATATTATAAATAGGTATAAATATCTTGAGACATCTTACACAAATCGACCTAGTTCCACGGTAAGCTAAATTAAGGCTTGTGGTGTGGGTTCCAAGCGACGATGTATATACAGGATGTTTTTTTTTCGACCGTTCAAATTCTACGTAGTGAATGTGTAGGTCATACTGACCAACTTTTACTATGGGGACAAAGTCGAAATCGCGAAAAAAAAAATCAGCTGTTTCATACATTTCGCCCCGGCGTAATGCC
>JALPQI010012815.1:0-43353 GCA_025490895.1 Thaumatotibia leucotreta | reverse complement strand
ACCACTATTGCATAAAATACTATATTCGCAGTCTGTGAATAATCCACGTAGGAAATACTCGAATAGCTCTAATATTTGGCATTGTCTTGCATTTTTAATAGACGAGAAAATATCTGATTATGAACTGAAAAAGATTCCGTTTATCTCAGAGCGAGATATTTTACTACGAGTATTTAAATATTACGCCTTCCGGTTGACTGAAGACCTGGTGAAGGTCGCAGGAGTCCGCTGGATGAGGCTGGCACAGGACCGGTCATTGTGGCCATCTTTAAGGGAGGCCTATATTCAACAGTGGATGTCTTTCGGCTGACATGATGATGATGATAATGATTTAAATATTGCGCCTTCCGGTGGACTGATGACCTGGTGGAAGTCGCAGGTGTCCGCTGGATACGGGTAGCACGGAACCGGTTATTGTGGCATTCTTTGGGGGAGGCCTATGTTCAGCAGTGGACTATCGGCTGATGATGATTTAAATATTAGGTATTTGCGTTTTGAGCTCAGCAGAGGTTTTTGCAACCTGATTTTTTAATTTTTCAAAAGTGGTATATACTGAAGTGGTCATGGTTGGCCGGGTAGTTTCGGGAGTTTAAAACCTACATTTGTTACCAAGATATACTCGTATATGTACTTATGACTTACTTTACATTATTTGTCAAATTCTTAGGGGCGATTCGGATTGCTCAGAATTGACAACAAGGACCATTATTTTATTCGTTCCCGATAAATACTTGCGCAGCCGAAACCATCAACTCCTTGCTGAGGAGACGGCCCGCACGTTAGCTCACCAATTTTCCCCAATCCCACACGGACGTGTCTTGCTGAACAAACTTTTAACTATTGTACCTTACTGCGACTTATTTCATGAGAAGCCATCCACATTGAAACCCCGTTTATTGAAGTTCTGCGAGGATATTAATTAATTATATGTATGTTATTAAATTTTCTTACTTTTGTTTTTAATGTACTTTGTCAAACAACGCATTGGCTTAAGTTGTAATGTTGTATGATGTCTATTTAACAAATAAACAAATATTATGAAGGTGACATAAATAAATAAATATACTTTATTGGAATTATGAGAGTCCTACGATGTACAAGACAGTTTAAAATTGTAAAAAAATGAGCGCTGTCGTGCCAACAAACTGCTTCTGTGATTTGGCAAGTAAATTTAAGAACCTACTTTGAGTTAAAATTTTTGGTAAATAAATAAAAAAAAAGGTTCAAAGGGGAGGCCTATGTCCAGCAGTGGATGTTTTATGGCTAAAATGATGACGACGAAAAACATAATTACGTGATTTGATACTTTTCCTTATTATCCTACGGACATTTTAATACATTGAGTGCTTAATTACGAATTTAACAGTTAATCCTCATTTATTGTTAATTATTTTTCTAAATGAACTTCCCTTTGTATGGCAAAATTTATTAACTTTGAAAATAAATGTTGCTTCATCTTAAATGTTAATTATGTCACAAACATAATAATGATATATTAAAATATAAATTGTATCAAAATACTCGTACCTATGACCTATGTGTCGGATGAACTTGACATAATCGCTTTTTGGTACTACACTGCTACGATTTCCAACGCTTGTCCATGTGGCGATTATGGGCATTTATCTCCTAATGCGATTATGCACAATTGCACATAGGCTAAGGGTAGGCCATTATTCATCAGTGGGCATATAAATACAGGCTAATATGTTCTTGTTGGTAAAGAAAAACGTTAAAAAGTCTGAATTAATCCTAAAATTCCTAGCTTTTCCTATGAATCCCAGGATATGGAAATTAAATCGAAAACTACTTCACTAAAAACAAGTACATCCTTGTTTAATTCAGCAGTATTTGGGTCAAAATTCTTTTCGTTGTCTTATTTTGTGTCCCTAGAAAACGTGACGCCGTGGTGATTTTTGTATGAAATGACGTTTTGTTTTCAATTTCTACGTACGGATTAAAATCTAGCGTGAAAAAGGAATACACTGCCGTCCACAAACTAAAAGGCCGTTAAAGGTTCTTACGACGTTTTGCAGTTAATATAACAGCACGATACAGCGCAAAATTCTCTATCGATCTATCCAGGTTTCAAGGATATAACTTTATAAACAGCTGAGATACATCACACCCGTTAGCAGCTAAATACACAGTTTTATGACTTTTACTAGCAAAAAAGACCGTTAAGTAACAGAAAACTAACAAGAAAGCCGTCAAAAGTCTATAACCGCCTATTTTTATTGAACTCTGATGTACTGTACAAGTCTTAAAAGCAGTCATTCTAATTTACACAATTAAACAGCGGCTATTGTAGTTTAACTGCCTTTTAGTCTAGAAACATAATAATCATCCAATGTAGTGTATCATAACTTAAAAGTCGTTAACGCATACATACGATACTAAAAGGCAGTTAAAGTCCATAATGCTGCCTTTTCATTTGTATTTCTGTAAACAAATTGATTAAAATCCATAACTTAGAGGCAGTCACGGCTTTATAACTAGGTAAAGACAGTACTAAAAGTACACCAACCCATAGACAAAATGCGGTTTCTTGACATTACATATTAAAAAGGCGGCTATTTGATCCTCGCTCAGGACAACACTATTACTCGCGTAAACGATCTTAGCGAGGGTAGCCGTGCTGCGCGCAGTGCCTACGCAGTTTCCTGCTAATACCAACATACGGCTTGTGCAATATTATATCGGACCATTTTCTGTTCCGGAACTGATTTCCGATATTATACTATTCCGGGATTAACGAAAATTTTGTAAAACTAGGTATTATATAAATAAAACGAAAAATTGCATTATGATTTGTATACAAGGTGCCCATAAGGAAAGGGAAAATGTTAAACAGCATATTCCTAAGGTTAAAACAAACAAGAAATGTTATGTGAGTTTTGGGCAAGCTGCAAAAAAACTTTTTTTTTGTATTTGTTTTGGATTTGGAATGCTGAGCGTAAAAAAGTATTCTATAAATAAAACTATGACAAAATAGTACATTACGCTACAAGTGCGAAAAAAATGAAGTTCGAAATGAGTGGAGATAAATTAAAACACGACCGAAGGGAGTGCGATAAATCGACACGAATTACGAATTTCGTTTTCACCTTTTCTGACTTGATATCAAGTCAGAAAATTCGAAATAAAATTCACCTTCAACTGACAAGACAAAATTGACGGTTCACTAATGTTTAACCAAAACAATGTTAGCAAATATTTATTTTACAACCAACGTTTCACCAATGTAGTAAGTGGCAAAAATGTTATTCCGCAAATGTATCATTTTACAAAAACTCAATTGACAAATAATCACTAAGCAATTAATACATTAGAACAATGTATAAATTAATAAATAAATCAATTGTATATTTTACGTGTCACCTAAAACTACGTTTAACATATTTGTACATTCACCGAATACCTATCTCGACCATTTTCGATTTTGGGGAAAAGTTTTCTGGGTTACAATAAAAAAAAATAACCTCGAAGACTAAGGCGGGAGCAAAGCTCCCGCCTTAGTCTTCTAACCTAACCTATCCGAGTCGGATCTGCTCCGGAAGGTTTTGTTCGCTCGCTTCGCTCGCTCACTGCAGATTTTGGTCAAGATTACGATGAATGTTATGTTAATTTTTTTTTAATTTGATGTCGAATATCTCGGCCATTTTTGATTTTGGGGAAAAATTTACTGGGTTGCAACAAAAAAACCCACTTTGCTATACTCCAACCCATTTTAGCAAACATTTTTAGGCTAATGGTAAATTTATTAGTTTACTTTGTTGTTAAATATTCTTTTGCCAAAAATACCTCTTATAAAATGATATTTTATTTGTTAATTATTTGGCCAAGATAATAAATTGTCATAGATGTTTTTGTAGAAAAAAGGATTTGCCGAAACATAATTTTGCCAGTAGTTGGTTGCCAAGTGTAAATTTGTTAAACAATTTTTGGTCAAACGACAGGATACCAAAATGGACAGTTGTTTACGTGCTTGTGCATTGCTTGGCGATAGTGGTACGCTAATGCCTTTTTGAAGTGCCAGAGAATAGGTAAAAATGTTCAGTTCGTTTAGTATGTCTTCCGATTAGTAATATCATCGGTCCCTTGCGTGTCGCTATAAACAGATTCTACGTATACTGCATAGTAATTATAATTAAAACCATTAGTCATTATATATGTGTTACAATCTTGGCAACAATCAATTACGTACCTATAAACTTTAATTACAACTTTAATTACAAATTGACAAGTCTTACCAATATTATCAATATTATCCTACTGAGATCATATAAAAATTATTAATAATCAACGAATTCACTCAAATTTGAATCCGTAATTTCAAATTCTCGTATCGAAGATAGTCTCCAAAAACTAGACGGCTAGACAGACAGAAGCAGTTATAATAAAAACGAAAAATATAATATATTTATATAGATAGTGTATTTATGATGAGTACATAACACTTATTTACAGCACCCACCCGAAGCACAGAAGTTACAATCACACTACGTCACGTCACAATTTACTCGTCGGTAACTCTGTACTGATCTACTGATTGATAATTTATAATTCCAAATGCAACTACATATTTCAATGCTAAAAGAAATAGACAAGATATGAAGTCGCTAAGTAAAAGAAATTTTGTCTCACTCGCATGAAAGTAAGCCCATTGTTGGAATGCTACTTGATATTAGACCATTCTTATTAATATCGAAATAATGCGTAGTAGTAACACAGTTTATTTTACAGAAAATAAAACATAATACAATTTGTGGCAAATCAGTTATTGATATATTTTGTGGCGGCTTTGTGTACTGTACCTGATTATCACAATCATACCATAATCGTGTTGATATTTTATGTTTATCCAAATAATGAAAACACTTTTTTTAATTCCGTAATTCCGATATTAGCTGTGTCAATTCCGGAACTGTAAAATCAGCAAAATCGGTCCGAAATTTCGAAATTCCGGAATGCAAGCCCTATGCCGCAGCGTAAACTCAGCAGGTATTTACAGTTTTGGATATTATATTTAGTTGTAGGCCTACCTACAACTTCCAAATAGCCTACTATTTGACCGATTTATCTCTTAGGTATTTACATTTCGTTAGTTGACTACTAAAACTTACAAAAAGAAAAAACAAATAAAACAAATATCGACCTTATTATAATTAATATAAGTTCACTATGGCTATGAACTTGTGACTTATGAACTAGTAACCTTGGGTGACCCCGACGGTTTATTCGAGTGAATTGTTCAATCATGCTGGTCATGCGGTATTTGTATTTGTAGTGGATTTCAAGGAATCGGGAACTCTCCATGTGCAAGTATAGTAGAGGTCCAAATGGAAAAAATTGTGCGCTGCGAGTTACAGTTTTGTAATTTTTACCAGAGCTAGAGGGTGTAAAAATAACAATTTTTAGATGTGGAGGGAAAACCAATTCCCCCCCTGAACGAGGGGGGAGGGGGGTGAATGTGCAAACGGAAGGGTTATGTTTAAAATTTTTTCGTCTAATATTTAGGCCTACTATTCATTATTTGGTATAATTTTCATATAAAACAGACACGAGGAATTCATTTTTGATAATAAACATGAGGATTTTCATATATAAAAAAATAATTATTGCTATAAAGGTAAAATAATCAACGTTTTTATTTTGATTGTTGCGTTATATAAGTATTACCAAATAAATATATGAAAATAAAAAAAATACTACAAGATAGCATATTTATTATAGTTTTTAAAAATATATACTTTTTGGAACTTTCCATGCAAAAATAAGTTGTAAAAAAATTGCACCTGTCGCGTACCTCGAATAAAAAAGGGACGTTGCTTTGACTTATTCTTGACAGTACGTTTCTACTGCGGGAATTTTGCGATTTTGCGTAAACAAAATACTCCATAATGTCTGTTATGGCAAATTGCATCAACCTGGGTTATCTAAGCAACCCGGGTTAAACGTTTATTTCACACGGAATTTGATAATTGATAAATTTCTTTTGAAGTAGGTAAGTGACTGACCCGGCACTGTACAGAGGATATCCGAGATATCAGCCTATTTGATATTAGAATGACTGTTGAACAGCTCAAAAATAACAGGGCGTCTGGGGAAGACGGAATTATAGCTGAGCATTTGAAGCCAGGTGGTAAACCAATCCTTATGGCCCTTCAGAAGTTGTTCAACTCCGGAAGGGAGAACGCCTTAGGCACGGAACAGAAGAGTGGTGGTACTGTTCTTGAAAAAAGGTGACAACGCCTTATTGAAGAACTACCTATCCATCTCACTTCCGAGCCATATTTATAAGATGTTTTCAAGAGTCATTACGAATCGTCTTGCACGCAGGCTTGATGACTTCCAGTCTCCCGAACAAGCCGGTTTCCGAATTGGCGTTTCGTAAATGTTATACAGAAGACCGAGGATTAGGTATAATCTGCCCCTCTGTTTAGCGTTTAGCGTTTGTGGACTACGATAAGGGGGGTTTCCATGACGTACTAATGCGGTTTAATTTAGGTCGAGAGAAAGGGACAACGGACAGGGCTATACGAGTCGTGTATCATCACTGCCCCTTTCTCAGAACCTAAACTGAATCGCATTAGTACATCATGGTAACCCCCAAGGCCTTCGATTTGATCGAAACTCTGGGCAGTACTACAGTCTCTTTAACGGCACCAAGTAGACTACCGCTATGTTGAAATGTTGAGGTGTTTGTACGAAAGCGCCACTATGTCAATCCGACTCCAAGACCAGAGCTTGAAGCATATTGTACTGCAGCGGGGAGTCAGGCAAGGAGGTGTCATCTTCCCTAATCTGTTTACCGCTGCACTGAAAGATGTCTTTAAGACTGGACTGGCAAAGGTGAGTATCAACATAAACAGCGAGTACCTCACTCACCTTCGATTCGCTGATGATACGGTGGTCTTGGCTGAGACCTTGGAAGATTTCAGTACGATGCTCGCTGACCTCAGTAGCGCCTTCGAGCGAGTTCGTCTTAGGATGAACATGGGATAAGACTAAAACTCCCGTTACAATCGGAGACTAAACTCGAAGGTGTAGACGACTATAATATACCTAGGACAAGCTACCCAGTTAGGTAGGTCCAACTTTGAATAAGAGGTCAATCATCGAATCCGATCTGGTTGGGCAGCGTTTGGGAAGCTACGACAAATCTTTTCGTCCAATATTCCGCAGTTCTTGAAGACAAAAGTATTTGATAAGTGTGGCAACACACACTGATCAAAGATTTAAAGGAGTGATGACATACGGTACTGAAACGTTGTCGCTTAGAATGGGCCTCATAAGAAAGCTTAAAGTCACCCACAGGGCAATGGAGAGGGCTATGGTGGGACTCTGCGAGGTCGTATTAGAAATGAGACGATCCGCAGCAGAACCAAAGTATAGCTCCATAGGAAGGCACAGCGTGGGTAGGCCCCCCACAAGGTGGACAGTGAAGGTCTCAGGAGTCCGCTGGATGCAAGTTGCGCAAGACCGGTCATTGTGGAAATCTTTGGGGGAGGCCTATGTTCAGCAGCAGACGTCTTTCGGCTGATATGGTAATAATGATGATTTATGAAGTAAACGGTTAACAATTGATTGTCAAATTCCATACGATATAAACTTTTAACGTGGATGAACTGGGTTAGTTGTTTAGTCCCGATTAGTGAAAAATCATTACCTAATGACATTTGTAAAAATGATTACCCATTCCGATTCATATGACCAGATACTATATATCATACATGTGATCAGATAGACCAGATATAAAATATACATGCGGTATACAATAATCGATAAAATCTAAAAATAGAATCTGAACAAATAAAATTCTTAATAATCTTAGGTTATTTAAAAAAAGAAGATCAGAAAATGTTCAATTTACTTTCATATCAATAAATATTTACATTTGTAATATGAACAATAATATGTAAGTACAAAAATATGTATAATCTATGAGCAGTTGCCGGCACAAAAATCTCTGTTTGAGGTTACGCGGAGATTTTTGTTGGAGGTACGCGTCAGGAAAATTTTTTTTTCAATGAATTTTTGTATGAAAGACTACAAAATGTATATATTTTTAAAAGCTGCAATAAATATGCTATCTTACACTATTTTTTTAAATTGGATAAGTTTGTTTTTTAATACTTATATGACGCTTAAATTAAAATAAAAACGGTAACTTTTTTACTTTTACTCCAAAAAATCTACATTTTAATATGAAATTGCTCATGTTTATGATAAAAAATGGATTGTACAGGTCCGTTTTATACGAAAATGATACCAAACAATGCATAGTAGGCCTTATTAGTTAGTAAAAATATATTAAACGCAACCCTTCCGCATGCACATTCACCCCCCTCCCCCCGCGCTTAGGGGGAGAATTAGTTTTCCCTCCACATCTAAAAACAACTATTTTAAGACCCTCTAGCTCTGGTTAAAATTACAAAACTGTAACTCGCAGCGCACAATTTTTCTCAACTTTGTATGGACCGTGACCCTTACTAGTAGTGCATCTGGTGTTTAGGCATACATGACAAAGATTCATTAAACAAATAAATAAGTACGAGTAAACTAGATACAAGTAGGTATGTTCAACGCTCGCGGATTTCTTTTCTACGTGAATGGTAAAAAAAATAATTGATTGCTTAAATCTGTGACCTGTTTCGGGTGCGAGTAATAGGTACGGAGTCGATTAATACGACTAATATTCTACTAATATTAATTAAAATGCAAGGCTAATCAGAAATCACTTACCTTTAGAAGTCTGTTAAAATAAAAGAGGCTAATTGACATTTGTAGGTATTTATAATAATTACAAGTAGAAGTGTAATTTAAATTCATGCTCTAGAATAATGATAACCTTTTATGGAAATCTCTATACAAAGTGACCCGTTTCCATTGTCTTTAAGTAAGTAAATAATCCTATAAAGTAAAATAATAATATTGATCTCATAATAATGTGTCATAACATGAGTTTGATTTAACTGTGATTCTTAGTAAAATAGTTAGGTAGGTACTTACTAATTAAAATATTAAGTTAGCAAAGTGCCATGAGTTAAGTTAAGACTGCTTCATTGTTTATTTTTGTATACATATACCTATTGTTTCTACTGTCGTTGATTTTTGACTACCTACCTCATTTGATTAAACTTTGAAATCAATTATTTCTTGCTTTTTATTTCTCCAACTTCCATAATTTTAGGTAATTATTTCCGAATATAATTGTTAATGCCTCGATTTTATAAACACAAAACCAAACTAAAAAGCGGTTATTTCATAATGTTTTGCTAATAACTGCTTTTTTATCTAGGTAAAGTTATGAAATGTACTCGTAATATACAAATGTAATAGCTTTTAAAAATCTAAAAGACAACTAAACACAAGTAACGACCTTTTAAACTTAAATGTTTTCAAAATATGGGCATAAAGTTCATAGCAAAAAAGCGGCTATAGTACTTAGCCGCTTTTCAACCTTGTTCTCATCTTTAACTTTGTATTACTTGTACAACCCGTTACACTTTAATCTGAATTACAAGGTTAAAAGGCAACTACACATACCTTAACGACTTTATAGTTATGTAATTATTTTATTTTAATTTAACCAATACAAAACAAAAAAGGAAAATTGAAGATTTTAGCTTTAAAAAAATCAATAAAAATAAATCAAATTAGCTTATAACATAGTTTTTATTAGGATCTAAAGTAATATCAAAAAACTATATGTTTATCTCCCAAACTTTTCTAGAGGCATGTTTTGGCGCGTTTTTCGCTCATAACTCAAAACAGTACTTTCCCGCATTTAGCGGCTTTTTAGTTTGTGGACGGCAGTACAACCGCACCGGTTTTTTTAAATATACTGAGTCGAAACAGCAACTAAAAGCGTGACAGAGTGGTATGAAACAAGACAACGAAAAGAATTTTAACCCATTTGCTACTTGGTTAAGATATAATGTAATGTGGAAAAATGCAACAACGTTAAATGTAGCTTATAATACTGAAATAAAATAAACTTATAACCTACCTGTTATTAAAAAGTCCTTTAATTTTTTTTTCTCAAGTCACTTTTTTTTTCTAAAAAACCTACCGCGATCTTCAAAATTCCTAATTCAGACATCTATCTTTGTCCCTCCAACGAACGAGTCATGATTGTGACAGAGACAGATGCCCTTTTAATATTTTCAAAGTTCAGGTATCTTAAAAATCAGAACGTCTCTAGCTCCCAGCTAAAGAAGGGCACGACCTGTTTAATTAGACAAAGTCTTAACTTACTCCAATAATATAGTAACTTACAACCTTTTCCCAATTGTAGTACTTTGTCCCTTCGGAGCACCAGGTGAGGCTAATGAGCCCTATTTAGACTTATTAACGGTCCGATATTAATTATCAGATTATTTGAATAGCGATATTTATTGAGGAAAGGGATTTTGTTAGTAGAAGAGGAATTCTATTGGCCAATAGGGATTATGTCACTTGGTTAGCGACCACATAAATTATTATGTTCACACGGTGCTCGTGAGCATTCCGAAAGATTTTAATGCTGAATTCCTGAGCATATTTAGAGTATTTAATGTGATAGTTATAAAATTTCCTGGATTCGGCTTGGTTCCAGAGATAATTAATCTTTTTTCGAAATAAGTGTTTAGACGTAACTCGTCATAAAACTTCTTTTTGATTACAATGCTACCACAATGTGTTCTAATATTACCACACCTTTTGTCTGGCAATCAAAAAATAAGATTAGACTTGACGAAAAAACACGTTCCGTAAAACCATACAACTATAGTCCAGTACTACAACTATGGTCCAGAAGTTCAACTCGTAATTAAGCATCAATAGAAATCTTTTACTTTAGTTTTATCTAAGTTTTTTAATCATTTATAAGGAGACTTTGTGTAACAACTGTGTCAATAATATAATAATTACACTAAATCGAAGATATTTGACTTAGTTTTGGACCATAGTTAGGAGCTTTTGGACTATAGTTGGGTAGTTTTACGGTTCCTAAAAAAAACATTTAAAAAATTTATTTAAACAAATTGTTGTTATTATAAAAAGTATTGGAAATGTTGATAAGTTTTCAAAAAGTCAAAAAAATATGTTTTTTGTGGAATTTGGCATTAGGTATCATAATATTTTTTGTTTATTTTGATGTCTAGAATGCATAGTTAAAATTTTTCGCAATGCTCGCGAGCACCGTGTATAATAAACGTTTATCCAACTTAAAAAAAGGAGTTAGGATGTGCGGTACAGTCAATAAATTGGAACCTTAGGCCACTTAAACTTACTTTGGTGTCTTTGTCATTAAGCATAGTAGGTAATATAATATACTATAATTACATTGGTATCATTCAAATCACGCACTGTACACGTTTGTTTGTCTATCTCTTGTTTCTTATAGTTCACTATTTTGCTCAAAGGTTAACTGGAAGAGATCCCCTACAAGGATAAGCTCGCCTTTGTACCTCTTTGAATTGTTGTGTATTTTTTTTTGTGTACAATAAAGAATTTACATACATACACTTGGGAACCCTATCAAAATAACGCTATAAAGCAAATCGTAAGATATCTCTTACTAGTTGTCACTGTGATATGGTTCTGTAGTGGCCTAGGGACTACTATAAGGAATCGAAAGCTCCTGACCTAATTTGAACAGATTAATGAGAAGATTCAAGTATTTCGTGAACTATTTTAATAATCTATCATGAATATGGACGTACGAGGGAAGTATGAAGTTCAGGCAGTTTGTCCGAACTATTTTAATTTGTTAATAATATTAACGCAGCTTTAAAATTAAACCGTCATAACTCAAAATTTACAAAAATTGAGTTAATGTTCTAAAATGCACTATTTTTGATAGCTTTACCCGATCTCTTTCTCAGATCCGCCAAAATAGCGTTATGCATTGTTAGCGGTATGCGTTTGGCATGTGTTGTAACGTTCAAATGACGCGATTCAATTTGTGCTAAAGAGGCAAACTTCAATTATGACCCGATATATGAATAGGAAGGATGCTCATGATGAGAGACATTTCGATAATATATATCACCTTAAGTAGTATAAAAGATGAGTTAAAGTTATTTTAGAGTTTGTATTAAAAAATAGGTCCCTTCGAAGTTAACGCATAAATGAATTAGAAAATATATTTTATCATAAAACGGTATAATTCCGTAAGGGTTTTTTCTAAGCTTAATTTATTACACTTATCACAATAATCTTGTTTTAGTTTGAACATAATATCCAAATAGACACTATGAACAATGCAATTAAAATAATACTATAACAAATTAACAAAATGTAGTATCAAAAAAATTTATCAAAAATAAATTGAAACTTTAAACGCGATTTCCCAAAATTCACGTTTTTTGAGTTATGACGGTTTATTTTCAAAGCTGCGATTATATCAGAGGAAAGGCTAGAATTATAGTTACTATCTGATTAATCGAAAGGGCCAAGGTGCTCATAAATATCTGAACAGGGTGCTTAGACAAGTTGCCAATCACTAACGCTTAATCGTAAATCGTAAACGAAAGCCAGCTAATAATATAACTGTCTTTGTCGCACTAATATGAAAGAGTTACAGAGGGGGAAAACTACAATACGCTACTAAGCGTCAGCGATTGGCAACTTGGCTAAGCATCCAAGCCCTTCAACATGATGACGGGGCCAATACCACAAAACTTGACAAGCGTACAAATTTGTCAAATTTTTGTATGGGAATTTATACAATTTTGTAGAATTGTACGCTTGTAATGTTTTGTGGGATATGCCACAGGTGCTACAATTGGAAAATATGATGATTACTGACGTCACAGTCCTCCGTAGGTTACGGTTACCCCTTACTATCGGACGGTGCATGTGGTTGCCACCAACATGAAATTATTACTAACTGAATAAACTTTTTACTTTTGGAAAGTCGTGACAATTGTCACAAGGCTTAGAACAATTTTCGTAAGTTCTTGATATGACGTTCACGTCATAAAGACACTTCAGAGAAGAGCGTATGCCGTTGTCTTTCATAAGATCTTTTCACTTTTAGGGACAATCTATTAGCGTCCGATTAAAAAGGCTTAGTTGCAGATCGTTTTGTAATGATTTTCAGCAAGTGCTACGTACAGATTCGTACGAAAAGTCACGTGACCATTTCCATACATTACTATGGTCACGTGATTTATTGCTTATCGTATAAGATCGCAGAATGGCATCTAGGCTAGGTCTGCAGGCGTTGTTTTAATGCATTGTGTATTAAGGGCGGTAAATAAGAAATTGTGAACCCGGAACCCGGAAGATCAGCGTTGGCTTTCGGGTCGACATCATCCTCGAGTCCATTTCGTGGTATAATATTAAGTGCTGAATCTGTCTGTTTTGTCTTGTCCTGTCATGCTTGTTATGTTTGCTACGAATAAATTATTTGTATTTATTTGTTTGTATTTGAACGAGTGTAAAACTAAAATCCAAGCCGAAGGCGCGAGCTTTACTTCACACGAGTCCATAATTCTTGTATCGCCCGTGGCACACACAATGTTTTTCATGACACCTGTGAGGTAAAAAAGTAAATAAAACAATATATTTTCACAAAACTACTCTAAAATGGTCTAAATCATTTCTCAAAATCAGGAATGATTTAAAGGGGATTGGGTATTTTTGTATGGACTAGTGGCGTCATTTTTTTTTTCAGCGGCCATCGTTTATGTTACTACTATTTTGTAGTGCTACCTTAGACTAGCTTATTTACAAAATAAGTTTTGCCGTAAGTAATATCGGAACCAAGATATGGCCCTTAAAACAATGTTATTGGACCAGTGAATATACCTAACTAAGACAGGTTTAGGAGACAGCTTAGATGACTACAGGTTTATTTAACTCGATAATACTACTAACAAAGATACAAAGATACTGCCCTTAAAGTATAATAGTTAATTTAACCGACTTAAAAAAAGAAGATCTTAGGTATATGAAAATGCGACTGTATTTTCTTATGCGATTTCTATGCTGGCTGTTTAGTGAACATTAAAAATGTTGCAAAATGGTTTCAATAGACGGTTCACCCTCTGACTACACCATAAGGAAACACAGGTGTGATGCACACATGCAAAATGTTTTGACATATTTCCAAGTAGGAAATGTACCTAATTAGAATAGTTTTTAGATTGGAATTGTTACTAATGCTTTCTTATGTATACAACACAACATATTATGTGACATTATTTGGGATAAGGGGCCTTATTGTCGATGGCTCTTACGTCCGGTGACGTCGTATTTGTAAACAAACATGGCTCATAACGCCGTAAGCGCCAATGACAATAACGTCCCTTTTCCCAGATAACGTCATTTGTAGGTAATTTTTAGTATTACGTTGAATTAATTTTTTACACAATTTCTGGCTCGTCGTTAACTTCATTCTCAATATTATCTTGGCGAATCACTCTCTCTAAAAACTGTGCCGGGGGATCAAGATGTTCTTGATACCTACCAAGAACCATATAATTGACATTACATGTGAGCAAAAGCCTAAGGTCCTCTTCCCAACAACACATGAACAATAATGTCCTAATATTGCCTCTGGGCCTTGTAATCCACCATCTACAGCAACATAAACAAAATACTGTATTCTGTTGGAGTGCCGCGATTGTATTCTGCCTCTTAAAAGCCACGGATCGATGCAATCGGGATTTTGGTCGCAGAAATCTTACAAATGTTATTAGGTACCTACCCGAATACATACGATTCGCTTGTCTACATTTATTTATATACCCGACAAAACACGCATAAAGTATAAAAATATGAATAGGTACTTTTATTTGTTGTTTAAAATGCGACATAAAACCTTTGACATAATTACGCTCAACAGAACGTTCATAGACATCCGTCATAAAATCGCCGTGTTAAAGAAAAAAGGAACTATCTCTATTATTTAGAGATAGTTCCTTTTTTCTTTAATTGACCATTGACCGAAAAAGAACCTTATGTCCAAGGTTACCTTATGAGTTAAGGTTAGGTTTTACGTGGCAAACACATTAGTAGTTATAACTCATTCCGATGCATTTCAAAAATAAATGTGAGTCTTTACTATAAAACTTTAAAGTATGATATCTCGGCTCCGATATACTTTAGCTATATGCACTCCGTAATAAAAAAAGTTTATTTTAAATTGCTGTTTTCAAATTTACCACTTTCATGAGTGGCCGCCAAAATTTAAAAACGACGCCAACTTTACCCAAACCCCTTTATCATTTTTACAACAGATACCCCGGCGCGGCGTGCGCCGCCGACCGCCAACGTCTGACGGCGGGCGCCGCGCTAGTGCGATGTAATGTATGAAAATCCTTGATTGCCCTAGGGCGTAATGACGCATCTACGGCGCGCATCGCCACAGCGCATTGGCACACTTACCGAACAGGTGTGATGAAAAAAAAATTACAATCTCGGTATCATTATAACTCTATTTGACCAAAGTAGACAGTAAATCCTAGCGATAGTTGCAATTAAAACTTTAGAGCATTAATTAACAGTTTAAATAGTTATGTAAAGTACCTGGATTAATCATTTGGCTAGACATTTAATTAACTTGCCCAGGGGATTTAACTTGTAATTTAGTTTAAATGGATGACAAAGAACTTGTTACCGTTTAAAAGCATTGCCGGACCATACAGAAGAAGATTAAAATGTCTTAGGGTTGTCAAAAGACAGAACCGATTTTTTTACTTCTTTTACAAACGATAAGTAAACCGGTTATAAATTCAGCAATATTTTTATTTTCAGTTTCAATGACAAAATAACTCAAATCTATATCTAATAAAAAAATAATTGGACTAGTGCACAAAGGCTTCAAAAGCAGCAAATTTATAAACTACAATTAAATCGAACTATCACAAAAACTATAAGAGATACTTTGATCAAACCAAAAATCATCGAATGAGTGCATGACATCCATTTTATTAAATTTTATAAGGCATAGCTTTAAAAATAGAGGGAAGGTTTTACGTTCATGACTTTGAGAGCTGATATCTTGAAAACGACTTACTTTAAGAAAAATGTCTAACCTGCTAAAACAGTTATATAATTTTAAAAGTTTCAAGTTTCAAGTTTCTTTATTTGACCAAGTAACAAAGAACGTTACATCTAGCAAGTCAATATGTATAATATATAATCTTAATATTATCATGCAAGTAGAATAACATTATTATTTTGAGATATTAGGTACCATCATTTGAAAGACACACATTTATGTTTCATTTGTTCTTTAAATTCGTTTATGGAGTAAAATGGATTACTTAAAAAGAAGCGCTTCAGTTTTTGTTTGAATTCTAAAAATGATAAATTTGTTAAGCTGGATGGCAACAAATTGTATAACATTATTTTAAGTGGAAGGCCTTGCTTAAATGTTTTTACTAGTTTCGTTGCAGGAACACATAGTTTATCTTTATTACGTGTATTAAACGCGTGAACATCTTTTATTGATTTTAAATTGTTTTTGTCGCTGTGGATTTCTAATAGACTATTAAATATAAATAAAGAAATCACTGTCATTATCCTACCCTTAATAAATAAATTTCTTACTGTTGTGCCTCTGCGTGTTCCGTATATAGTTCTAACGGATTGTTTTTGGGCTACAAGAACTTTTTGTATGCCAACAGCGTTGCCCCAAGTAGTTAAAGCATAATTGAGATGAGCATGAACAAGTGCATAGTACGTCATAAAAAGTGTTTTTTGGTTTATTAAGGGTTTTAGCTTCAGGAGTGCATAATTACTAGAAGCAATTTTGTTACAAATTTTGTCAATATGAAATGAGTGGCTTAGTTTACTGTCAATATGATAACCTAAAAATATTGTATCCGTCGCTTTAATTAATCCTACGTCTGATTGGTTATTACTATCTTTTTTTGTTTTATTATGGTAAGTCAAAAGTGTAGATTTACTAGTATTTAGGACAATTCCATTTGCCTTGAACCAGTCCTCAAGCGTTGACATAACAGTTTTGATTTTTTCATTTAGATTATCTGCTTCTTTATCTTTTAGGCCAACATGTGTATCATCTGCAAAAAGAGTTATCATGGCATAATTTGGAAGGCAATAAGGCAAATCATTCACATAAATTAAAAATAAAATTGGCCCCAAGATGGACCCTTGTGGAACACCGACATTAACGATAACTTCGCGCGAAAATTTTCCATTTATGTTTACTTTCTGGCTTCTGTTCTCAAGATAACTTTTTAGTAAATTTAATTCTTGTCCTTTAAACCCGTAATAAACTAGTTTAGATAAAAGCACCTCATGGCGGAGACAATCAAATGCTTTGGACAGATCACAAAAAATACTTGAGCATTTCTGTGATCCGTCCAAGGCTGTAAGCACAAAATCAATAACCTTTCGAAGTACCATTCCCGTCGATTTACCTTTTTGGAATCCATATTGGTTCGCATTGAATAAATTGTTACTATCAAAATAATCTGTTATTTTGTTCTTAATTACTGCCTCTAATATTTTTGATACCGCTGGAAGTATACAAACAGGCCTATAATTATTAGGGTCTTCCGGTGCTCCTTTTTTATGAATTGGAATAACTTTCCCCGATTTAAGACATTGTGGAAATACTCCCTTGGATAGACAACTATTAATTATATTTCGAAGTAACTCGAGTAAGTAGTCATTTTCTATGAATATTTTCTTAATGAAATGCGAGTCTAAGTCATAAATGTCCTTAGAACGTTTATCCTTAATTTTCTTTATTGTTTTAATTAACTCAACCCGGTCTATTGGAATAAATTTTATTAATGTAGTTGGTTGTTGTACCAAATTTAGGAAATGATCGTGTCTAAGTTTTTTATTATTTAGGTCACCTGCAGTTCTGCCAGCCACAGAGGAAAAAAAGTTATTAAATGTATTTGCTATCTCTACATCGTTTTTTACTCGTTTACCGTCTACATCAATTATTCCTTTAGTATTACTAACTACTCTTTTGTTCTGTTTGGTCTGTTCTTTAACGATTTTCCATGACTCTTTGACTGTATTTTTAGCTTTATATATCCTATCTGATGAATTAAATCTTTTTGCTCTAATTAACACTTTACGCAAAATATTCCTATATGATTTGATATGCCTTTCTCTTTTATCGCTGGGTGCAAACTGTTGCAAAATTTATAGCTTAGCTAAGTTGTTTTTAGATGTTATTATACCCTTTGTTTGCCATTTTACTTTATTAACTGTGGGTCTTGACAGTTTCCTTTGTGGGAATGCTATATTAAAATAGTGCCCAATCGCATTTATAAGTAAATCCATTTTACAGTTTGGGTTAGAGTTTAATAGTATCTGCTCTGACAGGCTATTATCCTTAGCAATTAGGTAATGGAAGTATTTATAATTCGACCAAGACATTTCTCTTACGAATGGGGAAGAGTTAATACATTTTCCTTTCCTTTTTTCCGACTCTACTGACAATTCTAAAGTAATTACATTATGATCCGATAGCTTAGTGCTTAAGACATGAGCGTTACAGTGTTGTTCATCAAGATTTGTAATGAAATTATCTATGCATGTTGCACTAGTTCCTTTAGTTCTCGTTGGCTCTTTGATAAGGTATTTACAGTTTTAGTTCAGTAAGATGTCTTTAAACTGTTTAATTTTGTTATTGGATTTCAAAAGGTCGAGATTGAAATCACCCGCCATAATCATTTTCTTTCCTTCGCGTGTAATTTTTCCGAGTATGATTTTAATTGTATCTTTAAAAACAATAAAGTCCCGGTCTGAGCGGTACACACAGATTATGACTATGCCTGATGACTTCAATTCAACGGCCGCTACCTCGCAGTTCATTTCAAATGCAAGTTTTACTATATCTTTCCTTTCTTTTACTCTTAAATTGTCCTTTACATAAATAGCGACACCGCCATGCTTAAATAATTTTCTATTGTAGTATGATGCTAAAACATATTCCTGGATTATCATAGTATCCACCTGAGTATCGTTCGCCCAAGTTTCAGTAAGGCAAAGGACATCACAGTTAGATTCTTGTGTTAATAATTCTAGTTCTAGGTACTTATTTCTAATACATTGAATATTCGTATGTACTATAATAAAGTCAGGTCGTTGGTAGGTCTGCTGTTGATAAAATAACTAATTTTCTGCACTTCATTATTTTCGGCACATTTTACAAAACACAATGAGGATGAGCCATTAAATTTAAAAATATTTGAGGTTACTGTGCTTGCAATTAAATTCTGAATAGAGTCTCGTGTTGGTATATAACATGCATTAAGGTCCAGGAACTTTACACACTCATTAACGTTTGCGAGTTTTGCTAAGATACTATTCATTTTATGTATTTTTACATCATCGAATTCGTTATATAATATGCTACTAAGTATTACATTAAATTTTCGGTCTGGAGACCTCAACAGCTGAGTTAACAATTTAATATATCTATTCTGGGTTAATTCTAACTTTGCAAACTGGCTTAAAAGAAAAACTATGGTATCGTTTTCAGAAAGGTCTTGTGCGTATGTTGTGATGTTTTCCAGGGTGTGTTCGTGGCTTGCATTTGGTTCACATATATTTGTGACTGAAACTCTAGAGTTCTGATTTAGAATTCGCTGTGCCAGTCCTAATCTCATGTGATCAGAGAATATTAGGATTGAGCTCTTCTGTTTTCGGCTTTTTCTTCCTTCTGTACTGCAGTTTCGCTTGTCAGTTGTAAGTTTCCCTAACTCCGCTGTCACATTCGGCGTTTCCTTATTTGGCTCCAGACTTTTCTGTATGAAATCACTTTCGCTATCTTTTACTTTATTAGCCAATTGAAGCTTTTTCAGATTTTGCTCCACGGTAAGAGTATGAGATTGAAGCATTTTATTTTTATTCTTTAAGGATTGTACTATTTTATTTTGACGTTTTAGTTTTCTTTGCATTTCTAGCTTTAACTTTGATTTACGCTTGCATTTAAAATTTTTGCTTGTGACTTTTTTCTCATTATCATTACTTTTAACTTCTGTGCATGTCGAATTTTCAATCGTCTCCAAAGTATCCTCGCTAAACTCTAATCTTGTTTTACATTTTTCTAGTTTATCCAATTTAGATGTATTTTCGTTCACTCTACTGGCGTTCTTATTTTCTTTTTTTGGTCCACTCAATATATTTTCACACATATTTTTATACATTAACATTTTTTTGCGAATCTCTGAAAAATCTGATCTTAACTTTGTATTTTCTAGGTTTAAATTAATTATTTCTTGATGCGCTCTCTAATTGAATTTCAATTTTTTGTATCTTATCATTAAATTGTGTTTGTAAGTCATAATCTTCATCATTATTAATAAACGGTAAGCTTTGAAAAGTTTGTGAACTATTTAGAGGATTATTTAATATATTCGGGCTTTTGTTGTCATCTGCGCTCTTAAAGGACTGCTTTGAACTTGAATCGTCATTTTCTAGTTGCGTTTGTTTTTGCAGTTTCATCTTTCGTCTAGTCATCATAACAGGAGTAGATTTATTTGCCTTAGATTCCATTATGTAGATGAATATTTCGACGGCCCCTACGTAAGTTGTCGTAAGTCGAAAATAGCAAGTTTACAGGAGAGCACTTTAAAGTTTTGAATGTGTATGGTGGTCACATAGTTCAACGGATTGCTTTGAAAATTGGCATAAACATTAATAAAGATATTGTCTTTATAATGATATCATTACTTTTTTGATATATTTCATATTTTTGCCGGAATTGCACTTACCACAGTATCTGTCGGAGAAAAGAATCTAAAAATTGTGGTATGTATTACTAACTTCACTTTACGCTGGTGGTCATAAATGGTATTTTATCGTAAGTTATACACACTACGAGATACGTCAGAATTATGCGTGTAAGTTTTGTCGTATCTGTTATTTACTACATTATTTTGCGGAAACGTTAAAAAACTTTTTGTTAGTTACTATATTATGCCATTTAACAAACAATATAATAGGAATTTTATGGAACCCTGATGGAATATTTTGAGAAATTTAAGCAGGTGAATAGTTTTTTTGTGTGTTTTATTTTAAAAAATAGATCAGGTACAGTATTTTAGTGTACATTTTCTGGAAAATGTCGTGTTGAATGAAGACGAGATTATGTAGTTGAGTTTGATATAGCTTCTCTGTTTGCAAGTACTGGAAACTATAAAGGTGTATCAACCTTTTTCTGTATGTTATTGCCATGGTTACGGTCGCCGGAGGCACGCTGGTTTTATGCAAGATTATGCTATTTGAACTATGGAAACATGCATTTTTCTGGTGTTGGTATGTCCATTCCTTAATGGGCCACCTACAAACATGTACTACATGCGTGTTTGCATAATTTGAGTGTCGTAATTTTGCATAAAACCAGCGTAACTCAGGCAACCGCAACCATGGCAATAACAGAAAGAAAAAAAGTGATTCACCCATAAAACTAACTAAAGATATTGTAGCTCGTAATGACTTACCTACTGTGTACATGAAATTCATTGAACATTTCCTGAATAGTTGCTATTTCGATTGGCGAGGGGAGTATTATTCGTAGATTGAACCAAAGAGTTCTCTCATAATGTTGTAGTTCTGCTAGTGGTCAACATTTTCATAGATGAATTCTTTATAAGACACAAGTTCGGTCTTGCGTGGAGTACTGCTCTCATCTTTGGGATGGGTCCGCCCAATACCTACTCGATGCTCTCGATAGGATGCAGCGGCGGGCAGTTCGTATTATAGGCGACTCTAAGTTTACCAGGCACCTTGAACCCCTTCAACTACGTAGGGACATTGGTTCTCTGAGTGTTTTTTATCGCCTGTACCATGGTGAGTGTTCTGAAGAGTTATTTTCCCTCATCCCGCCCTCCCCTTTCCGTTATAAAGCCACACGTGCCGGTTTGCGGTGTCACTCCTTCACCGTGGAAAATATTCCCACACGTACTAAGAAATTCGGCAATTCCTTCATATGCCGGACTATTAAAAAGTGGAATTCTTTACCGGCACATGTGTTTCCGCATACCTATAAGTTGGGACCCTTTAAACGAAGCGTGAAGAAGCATCTAGCGGGCCAGCAAGGCGGTGGCAACTAACAGGTTACTGTTTGTCTCCTGTTCGTTGCCGCCGCGATTTGGGCTCTACTTTTCACTTACGATCAGGTGGAGTGGAGCCACTTTGTTGTGCCAACATAAAAAAAAAAAAGAAAGATGAATTTGAGCAGAGGGCATTCGAGAGTTGTCCGAATAGACCGAGATGCTGGTTACGAAATGTGGATGAAGGTTTTGCTATAATTCCTGATAGAGTTGTTGATGTGTTACTGGAATATATGTAAGCGCATTACCTACGCAAGACCAGTAATAAACTAGCTACCGAGCAGTTTGGTTGTTTCCTTTCCAACCCCGCGATACTCTATCTGGCGACGAGATCGATCTACCCACATAGTGCGTAATTATCAAAAATGGCTAACTTTGTCGGAAATATCGGAAATTTTGATCACAAAGTGCAAGAGTGGGACGTTTTCTATGGGCGGTTGTCTCAGTTCATAAAACTTAACAAAATTGAGGACTCCAGCAAGAGTGCAGTGTTACTAACTCATTTGTCGGATGAGTCATACCGCCTGGTTCGAAATCTTGTACATCCAGCCAAACTTGAAGAAAAATCATTTCAGCAGCTAGTCGATATACTCAGTGGTCATTTCACGCCAAAAGGATCGACCTTCGCGGACAGGGCCAAGTTTTTTGAAGCAACTAAATCCGGCACGGAGAGTGGCCAGGATTGGGCGGCGCGGCTGCGAGGCTTAGCCGTCGACTGCGAGTTCGGTACGGAACTGGAAATACTACTTCGAGACCGTTTCGTACTAGGCTTCAATATGGGACCGGAGCGCGATCGTCTTTTCGAAGCTGATTCGAAAAAGTTGACACTGTCGAAGGCACTTGAAATAGCACAGCAGGCGGCGTGCGCCAGGCAGGCGCGCGCGGTGGTCGTCAAGGAGGAGCCGGTGTTCCGCGCGGCGGCGCGCGCCGAGCGCCGGGGCGGCGGCGCCGGCGCCGGTGCGGGCGCGGGCGGCGCTGGCGCAGGCGGCGCTGGCGCGGGCGGCCGCAAGGACGGCGGTACCGGGCCGAGGTGCGCGGTATGCGGAATGAAAAACCACGACGCGACGAAGTGCAGATTTCGTAATTATAAGTGTCAAAATTGCGGACAAAAGGGTCATCTTAAGAAGGTCTGTGGAGACAACAAGTGGACCTTGCACAATATTGGAGCCGACTCGCAGGAAGTTCCGGAATGTGAGGACTGTAAAGAGTGCCATATGTTTAATATGAGGTACGTACATTATGAACCTTATAAATTATCGGTCAAAGTGTGCGACATAGACCTGTCTATGGAGCTGGACTCTGGGTCCGGATGTTCCGTTATGTCTGACGATTTTTATCGTAAAATGTTTCATAGTCATAAGTTGTATAAAAATGATATAAATATGTGTTTTTATACGGGGCACCAGATATCGCCTTTAGGTTTCATATTAACACGTGTGACCTATGAGAATAAAACCCGTTTTATTAAATTTTATGTGGTATCGAATGGTGGACCCCCGCTTTTAGGCCGTGATTTCATGGCAAGATTTAACTTGTATGTAACGTCGGATCATCATAAAATCATGCAAATAAATAATAACTTTAGCGAAGTGCAAGATTTATTGAATATATATCCAGACATTTGGGAAGACAAATTAGGCTGTTTTAATAAATTTGAGGTAGAATTAAATTTGAAAGACGATGCAAAACCCAAGTTTTTTAAACCACGATCAGTGCCTTTTGCCTTGAAAGATAGGGTAAGTGCGGAATTGGATAGGCTGGTCGCTTTAGGTATTTTGGTACCGGTCAACTATTCAGAGTATGCTACCCCGATAGTGCCGGTACTAAAAGAAAATGGAAAATTGAAAATTGCAGGGGACTTCTCGTGCACGTTGAATAAAGACCTTAAAGTTGATAAATATCCGTTGCCTAGAATCGAAGAAGTATTTTCGAAGTTAGGTGGAGGACTTCAGTATTCTAAAATTGATTTGAGCAATGCGTACAATCAATTTAAATTGACAGAGGCGTCTCAAAAACTAACTACAATTAATACTCATCGCGGATTATTTTCATATACTCGTCTTGTGTACGGTCTCGCGAATGCGCCTGCAATTTTCCAAAAAGCTATGGAAACATTACTCTCGGGGTTGGATGGTGTCAGCGTATGGTTGGACGATGTTTGTATTACCGGGCCTACCAAAGATATCCATTTAGCAAGATTACGAGAAGTTTTAAAACGTTTACATGAATCCGGATTGCGTTTGCAAAAGGAAAAATGTGTATTTTTCCGAGATGATGTTACCTACTTGGGTTATGTTATTGATAGGAACGGATTGAGAACGTGCCCTAATAAGGTGGAAGCAATACTTAAGGCGCCGGCGCCAGAGAACGTTTTGGGTGTCAAAAGATTTCTCGGCGTAGTTAATTATTATAGAAATTTTGTTCCGAATGCGTCGGCGGTGTTACAACCATTGATTGAATTATTGCGTAACGGTGCAGAATGGAGATGGGGCGAACGTCAGCAAGCGGCATTCGACAACATCAAGCGCGAGCTGGCTAGCGAGCGCGTGCTGGCGCATTTCGACCCGAAAGCGCAGATATCGCTATCGGTGGACGCGGGGCCGGCCGGCCTAGGCGCGGTCATCTCACACATAGATAGCAAGGGATGCGAGCGTCCGATCGCGTATGCATCGCGAACGTTATCAATAAGTGAAAAAAATTACAGTCAAATTCAAAAAGAGGCCACGGCATTGATTTTCGGTATTAAACATTTTCACCAGTATTTGTATGGTAGGCAAACACCGTTCATTTTAAAAACCGACCACAGGCCATTAGTTTCAATATTTGGTAAAAAAAATGGAATCTCAGTCACGGCCGCATTACGATTGCAGCGTTATGCAGTTCTATTGTCAGCATATAACTATACAGTGCATTATGTCAGTGGAAAAAACAATCAAGTGGCGGACTATTTTTCTCGCTCACCCTTACAAGTAAATAACGACACTGAACGAGAGCAAGATTGTGATAGATTTTTTCTGTTCCTAGACACTAACGTAAAACCGGTTACGTTCGAGCAGATAAGACAAGCGACAGATAAGGACAACGTATTAAAATCGGTAATTAAATACATGAAATACGGGTGGCCCAGAAAGATTATTTGCAAGTCTGTTTTACCATATTTTCAGTGTAAAACAGATTTGGAGGTAATGAATGAGTGTTTATTTCGGGGCCATAGGATAGTAATACCTAGCGTTTTCCGGGAGGCTATGCTGAACTCCTTGCACTCGTCGCATTTCGGGATCGTTAAAACGAAGAGTGCAGCTCGCAGTAGGTTGTGGTGGCCGGGCATCGACAGGGACATCGAGCGCTGGGTCGGCGCGTGCGGCGTGTGCGCCGCCGTGCAGCCCGCGCCCCCGCGCGCCCCGCCCGCGCCCTGGCCGCGCCCGCCGGGGCCATGGCACCGTATTCATATTGATTATATGTCTTTTGAGCAAAGGGATTACTTGATCGTGGTCGATGCTTTTTCCAAATGGCTGGAATGTATTCATATGGATAAAGGTACTTCGACGGCTGCCCTTATATTTAAACTTAAATACCTATTTTCTAAGTTCGGTATACCCAATGTGATAGTGTCAGATAATGATGTGAAAATTTGTTCGACTGAATTCAAATTATTTTGTGAAATGAATGGAATAGATTACTTAACCTCCCCGATTTATCACCCATGCAGTAATGGTCAAGCAGAGAACTGTGTCAAAACTTGCAAAAAAATGCTTAAATGTGCACTTCAAAATACGACAGGTGCAAATCATTATTCCTTACAAGAAAAATTACTGGGTTCTCTGTTTGACTACAGAAATACTGTACATTGTGTTACGGGTCAGACACCGGCTCAATTAATGATTGGCAGGAATTTACGATCTAGATTGGACCTTGTGCTACCGCAAAATAAGGTTGTTCGAAATGATGTACACGATGATTTACCTATAAGCCCATGCCGGCGTTTCCAAGTAGGGGAGACTGTGTGGGCTAGATGGTTCACGGCAAGGAAAAGTTCGTGGAAGATAGGAGTTATCGTTAGCATTAAGGGCAATAGAATGTATGAAGTTTTGTTTACAGAATTTCGGGTAAAATGTAATAGGCACATAGATCAAATGCGTAAATATACTACTGCTTCACATTGTGATCTAACTAGTGAGCGTGAACCGCCAAGCCCACACGTGGGACCAGTGACATCATGCGGAGGTCTCACAGACACGGTCGAATTAGGCACATCTGAGGCGGCGGATCACGCTGCGACGCCGGCGCCGGCGCCGACAGCCGCAGCCTCGTCCGCCGCGCCCCCTCCCGTGTCTCCTTCACCCCCGCCGAGCGCAGCACCGGCTGCAGAAGGCTCGGAAGGGGAAAGCGGTGAGAGTAACCTTCAAGTTGAGGATGAGGAGTGGGCGGAAGCCCATGAGGGGGGTGATGGAGGTACGCCGGATAGGGTCATAAATATACCTACCACCGATCAGGGCATTCTCTCAGATGCAATAGGTGAGCCGGTTGGTCGTTCGAAAAGACCCAAAAAGATTATTAATTATAAGCCTTATTTTTAATAGATATAATATTATAGTTTATATTGTGTAATTGTAATTTTACTTAATGTTGTATTGTATTGGTTCTAGGTTTCCAAAATAATGGTGGAGGGATGGAATATATGTAAGCGCATTACCTACGCAAGACCAGTAATAAACTAGCTACCGAGCAGTTTGGTTGTTTCCTTTCCAACCCCGCGATACTCTAGTTACTTATCGATCTTAATGAGATGCATCCCAGAATAAATTCCACATTTAAGAGGTGGATGGCAATTTCGTTTTCTTGATGGGTTAGTAATGCTAGGTCAGAATGATCGTATGTCACAAAAAGTCTGTAGAAAACCTAACCTTTTCTCGCGGTCCTTTGATTCACAATACATGCGAAATGAGTTTATATCGTTTATTCACATCACAGCATTCGCCTATTTCAGTTCACTGCTGGACACAGCTTAGGTATCTCCTATTACCTGCTGTTATCTAATTAAATTATTACAAATGTTGCAACATGTCAGATGAGAGGAGACGTTGGAGAGCTTGAAGAGTAATAGATAATAGATATGGTTGGTGACGAAGTCTGCGTACAAAGAGCTTAGGGACGTTTTGAAATCACCACACAGTAAAGAGGGCACCAGTATTCTTGTCTCGTATTAAAGGAGTGACAAACGAAATTGGACGCCTATTACGCCGGAGGTTTAGCATTAAGAACATTTTGCGTCCTCATACCAATATGAGTATTTCTTATGCTCTCCAAAGGACGGGAATTCACTGGCAGCTCGGGTGTTTAAGAAATACCGTACAACTTCGGTAAGGAACGACATAATGAGTCTAGACTCAGAGCAAATATGGAGTGTCAAGGACAGGGAGATAGACAACTCGGCTGTGGTGGACGCATACGATACAGGCGTTACATTTCTTAAACGCTTTGATAAAGCGAGGATGCGGGTACGGTAAAGATGCTACCTGCCACAGAAGATATACAGAGCGATTAAGATTAATTTCAATCGGGATGGGTCTGGACAGAGCCAACGGCATGGAAGCCGGTAACCTCCGAGCTAATAACGATTGGTTACGTAGTGTTTGGTGACACAAACCAGCAGTCGAACATGACATCAGTGCCTGCGCAAGACCACCATTTACCGAATTTAACCGTTTAATTATAATTTTGTACACTTAGTACATAAAAAACAGTCTGTCATTCAGCATTAGAAACGTAATTTTGAAATTATAATCATAGACATGGCAGATTAATGAAATGACTTCTCTCACAGTGCAAAGACAAAAAAAAATCAGTTAACAAAAATGCCTTCAGGTTCAACTACATCATAAATATGAGATCAATATTAAGTGTTTTTCAACGTAAGTATAATCATAAAGAACAGTCATACCAGGCTTTCATGATTGAAGTGATATGATTGTTTTGTCTTCAACACTATCACAAAAAATGCCGTTTTAAAACAGTGAATTCTGCATTTCTTTATCGTTTGGTTCAAAAGGAAGCGGCGAACCTGTATAATGAGCTGAAATTATTGAAATACGCCAACATTATAATTGTAAAGTGTAGTAACTTTGTATTTGATCCGGCGCATACTGTCTTAAATATCACTTACAATAGAAATTTAAAAACAATTTCCGACGAAAAATGTCCTAAGTACACATACAACACAAAAAAATAAATAAAATCCAACGTAAATAGTAGTATGTTAAACTTAAGACAAAACACCGATCTTAAACTCCGAAGTAAGTTGTGGCAAGTGATAACATACTACAGTATTCACCGGTATTATTAAAAAAATTCAAAATCCATACTAATTAATTCGCACCTGATTCCTGAGTGAAATCCAACAGATTGCCAACTTTGCTTAGTGGTTTAAAATCATTTTTATTTCTGAAGCGTCTTTTATTTCATCTCGGACCACTTTTTCGATTAACTCCAACGGCCGTTTCAAAAATTAATTTTGGTCTTGCAGTAATTTGAGTTTGTTGCCGATGCAGTGTCTTACTTTTATCGAATAAAATGTATCGTTTATCCATTTTAGTCTCATCTAGTTGTTAGTTTATGGTAAAAAATGATCACTCACGAAAAACCTCTGCTCCACCGCGTATAAGATCGTAACTGGCACTTACGCTGCGCGAGCGCGGGTGGCCACCCCGTATTAACTGTCGTAAGTACACTTACTACAGTATACGACGGTGCTTTTTTAAGATACGATAGTTTTCGGGTGTCAAAAACCTATTTGTAATAGGTTTTTTTTAATTTTTCTTCGTGGAACAGAAACATTGCTAAAAGATATGATGTTTTATGAAATAAAAACAAAATCCCAAATTTCAAGTTACGACAACTTACGTAGGGGCCGTCGATTTATTACCAAGCGTCTACTCGAACTCTCGTAAGGCGCGTTTCCGAACGCAACCCGTTGACACTGACAGATTGCACTAGTGTCATTTAAGGTTAAGTACGTCAATGTCATGTGTTGTTGTGACAGTGACTCGGTATCGGCTGTTTGATTACCTTTATTTTAATTGTAATTTTGAAAATCTCTGGCTGTTAATTTGAATTTGCATATGTGTGCGTGTCGGTCCGGTGCCGTGTAGTGTTTTCTTAACAATGATTCCAAGTGAAATACATCTCACCTCGTATTACTGTGATCTGCTTCTCGACGCAAGAGAGGTTATCTCACTTTCCTTTCAGGTTTGATCCCAATTTCAACGTTTTAAACCACTTTTATTTAATAATTAATGCGAGACACTGACACTGACATGTTTATTTTACAACGTTACGCACACACGCACAAAGACCTTTCTATTGATATTGTTACGTTCGTGGGGTGGGTTTTCTATAGAAAATGTATAAATAAGCCACTAATTAAAACTGATACTTTAATTACTAGTTAAAAGAACAAACACTATTAGTCACACACTTAACACTTCAAACTGGTACACTTTTACACTCTCAAACTCGCAGTCTTCGCTCTTAATGTTAGCTCTTCGGTGTCTCGATAGAAACTACTCCTTGGCCGGGACATGCTGGGTTTATATACCAGCCACTCAAATCTACAAAGTGCTAGATGATTCGACTCCAGAAAGTTCCCGAGTTAGGTCGGTCGGTGCGTCTGTGCGCGAACATTCTAGAGTATCGCTGTCTCTTTCCACAGGTTTCTCTTTCACACCCGTCCAGAATGTTCTCTCTATAGCTGTCTCGTTCACATCCTTCCAGAACATTCTCTCGTGCTGTCTCTATCTAATAGTGCTTTCTCTTTCACTCCTATGGGAAATTTAGCTATATACCGATTTGTACTTGAGAGGCCCATATGGGGTCCTGAAAACACCTGAAAACGGGTTTTCAGGTTATTGCGCCATCCGATAGAGGGTATCCTGAAACGGCCTGAAAACATGTTTCAGGCGCCTGAAAACGACGGTATCTGGGGTGAATATTTGATTTTGTAGTATGTGAAAGAGGACCTTCTGAAACGGCCTGAAAACGCATTTCAGCCTGCTGAAAATACTTCTAACGTGTCTAAAATCACATTTGTAGTTTTTATCATGCCACTGGCGTAACAATATTAAACAAGCTTATTTATGTACATCGAAAAAAATACCATTTTGTAGAGCTTTATCACATCATCAGCTTATCTCAGTCTATCTCAGTCCACTGCTGGACGTAGGCCTCTCCTATCAACTATGCGTATAGACGCATTAGGAGGTAAATGCCCATAATCACCATAATAATAATAAGGGATTGAAGTGTCACTGACCATTCTTTGATTTGATTGATGACGGGCAGCAGCGTCATCAACATCATAGTGGACACATTACTGCGATCGCCAATCCGCTTGCCCAGCGTAGAGCTTTATACTCATACAAAATGGTACCCTTTTTTTTACTATTTTGTATCACACTCTTGTAGCAGTTCATACAAAACTTATCCTTTTCAAATTTAATTCACGTTCTGTGTATATATTATTACACCTAATTTTCGAGTAAATCGGCTGTAACTGACAGACAACAAGTATTACATAGGTATAGCCAATTCTATCCTATTTTTTGGGTTCCGTAGTCAAAATAGCGAAAACGAAGCCCTCAAAATAGGATAAAATATGCTGCTAGTCACCAGTGGACCAGTACCTAAGTCAATAAAAAAAAAAAACAAAGACTTCCATTTTGTATTATTTTATTGCACAAAATATTAAAAAACACAAATCCGCATTATAGTTAAAAGTCACTTTATAAATTGTTATCAGATACCTGCATTTACTAACAATAAATATTAAGTTAGAAGAAGCAAAAGCGTAATTTGCGACAAATCACTTACAATTAAGCCAAGAAGGGTTCGGTAAGTGACAAATATATGTACCCTAGACCTAAGATTTTTATTTTGAATAAATAATTGAAAAAAGCTAATTTAATACCAAATAACATTCGTTACCACATAAACGTTAACAGTTTTGAAAATTTTATTGTGACAACCCTGTCGCGGAGTAGCCTCAGTCCACTTTAAAATTGCCACAAGGAACTTCAGAGTGATCATCTTGTTATCTTTGTACGTAGCATAACTCCAAGATTTTTTTCATTATTTCTATTTGGTGATTATAACTTATTTGATGGCACTTATGTCACCCCAACTCCTCCTATAGTTAATAGGAGAGGCCTACGTCTAGCAGTGGACTAACATAGGCTGATGATGATGATGATGATGATGATGATGCTGTCATCCGCATTCGAAATTACCTGTAAGGCACTAGTTTCACCGCGAGCTACTAAGGCTTCGGCCCGTAATGTAATGCTTTAACATAATTACTTGAGTTAAACACTCGTTAAGGTACTGGTCTCTTGGCTACTATTTAAGCTATGAACTATGGGCTATAAACACGAACAAAAGATACTCACTCGTGTGTAAATAAAAGAGACCCGGCGATACTCGCCCAGCTATCAGCTATCACCGCCGGGCGAGTATCGCCGTGTCCGTTTTTTTAGTCGTAACTGAAGTATCTTAATGTATTACATTACAGGCCGATATATGTATTTGGGAAGGATATATTTTTTTAATGAATTTTCTAGTTAACTAAACAATTAAATTCTAATGCTATAGGTAATTTCACCAGAGTTGAGGTAAATGATTACACACATCCAAATGAAGTACTAATTGCAAAAAATGTAGTGAAACAATGATTGACTTGCTTCAAAATATTGAACCAAATCCCTTGAACAAACTTTTTGGTCAATCTTACAGTTATAATTGAGTTTTCTGTCAGTACGAAAAAAGAACATTAATTTCAAATCCCCCGTGTGTTTACATGACATGATGATGTGTGCGTGACCTCAACTCCCGTGGAACTATCTTTACCCCCCTTTAATAGCTTCGCCCAATACACTCTGTATTAATACAGTTTCGTACAACACCAACTTCCGCCAAAAATAGTGACATAAAAAGCTTCCAGGACCAGCAAATTCGCTGTTATTAACTACTACGGTTAAAGATACTTTAATAATAAAGTCTGTCAATTTGTATACATTAATATAAATCATATATTCCATTACATTTTTGGATCGATCGCGAAAAAAAATTAACGTAATTTAGTGAAAATAATATGTTGTTGTAGTTGTTATTCCTAGGGCACCCGGAGGTACATAGGGCTTCCAAAAGATCCTTCCACGCCTTTCTGTCTTGAACTCGCAATTCGCTCTCCACGCTTCTTTTCCACGTGCGTACAGGGCGACCACGAGCTCGTTTTCCACCTTGAGGCCTCCACTCAAAGGCGATACTAGCGAGGTTCGTTGCTCCTCTTCGAAGAGTATACCCGATCCATCTCGAAAATAATATAATTAGTAATAATTTTGTAATGCGTCTAGTGAAAACTTTTGTGTTAAAAAGTAAAATTTAGTGTAACAACTTTTAAAACTGAAACAGGCAGATTAAGAAGCAAGCACATTAAAATTTTCTATGAGCAATCAACAATACAAACCTATATCTTTTTAATTCGCTTTTACTACTGCCAAAAGTTGTTGGACAGAGTATACCACATAGTTTGTATGACTAATTTTCGTAACACAATTGACGCGATCGTGATTTTTGTTTTGATTGAGGCTTTGACTATGTATTTTTTTGCAAACAACCCTTTAATCGTATGTTTACTCGCCTGGTGCTGGATTAGCTCATGAATGGTGTGTCACTATGTTCTTGCGAGATCTTCCTGTATTTTCACATCGTCAGCCTATACCAATCCACTGCTGGACAACGGCCTCTCCTCAGCCTATCCGTAAGAACGCATTAGGAAATGCTCATAATCGCCACGCTGGGCAAGCGGGTTGGCAACCGCAGTAATGTGTCCACTATGATGATGCTGCTGTCCATAATCATCTATGAAAGAATGGCCAATGACACTTCAATCCCTTAGTCGACTCTTACAACACCCGCGGGAAGAGTTGGGGTGGTGACAAATGTATTCTTACTGCCGTCACCATACGGCTGAGGCATGTATTTTACTATGGTAGTAAAAGATAGACAGTGTCCTAGACGCCTACTGATTGACCCCTTATTCATAATCGTATCCTAACTAAGCAAGCCACTAAGTATTAGTTATCCCTTTCGACCTTATTCATATGACTATAACATTGAAAGGGACAAACAATACTTAGGCTTGCTAAGTTACACACAATAATTAGGAGACATTTATGGAAAAGGGGGGAAAGACTCTACTATACATGAATAAACCTACCGTATATCGTAGCGATATAAACTGTTTGTCCCTCTCGTATTAACATTTTCAGTAAAAAAACAAAAAGTCTATCTTGCGTGAATAAAGTGTCGATAATGTGCTAAGACACTTGTCATACTTGAAATACTTGTACCAATGGAGTTTCTTGCAATGTTGAGTTCTCTGTTTTAATTTTGAAAACCTGTCTTTATTATAGAATTGTCTCTGGCACAGGCAAAAAGCCTGCAACTTTGTTTTATGCAGCAAAGGACTACCGTTATTTATTAGGAATCGGGCCGGTCGGCACGATCACTCTGTGTCTAGAGACTTTATTCTGAAACTATAACAAAATATCAATATAATACCAATTCAATAGGTAGCGATACCGTATATCAGCCTATGTTAGTCCACTGCTGGATGTAGGACTCTTCTATTAACTATGCGTATACAGATGTAGTGCAAAATCCTTTCTCTTCGGCTTTTCATGGAAACATCCGAATTCATATAGCTGTCACAATGAACTTCAGTAGGTACCTATATACAGGGCGTCGAGGGAAAGTACCTTAAATATCATAGATAGCGTATTTTGCTGAAAGAAGACTTTATTTTATTTTTAAGACTTAGTAAAGTTGCATTCAAACTTTTTTAATTTCTTTTGATAAAAAAATTGTATGAAAAAAAAATGTCCGTGTCGGAGGAAATTTGACACCGGTAACTATGAAAACCTTCGTAAATCGTCACCTTAAAGCTTCGAAACCAAATTTTAAGAAATTATTCGTTGAATTATTCAATTAATCAATTTTGGAGTCACATCCATATTATTGCGAACAATGACGCACATTTATCCGGACTCTGATTATAAGTCACTCAATGTTGTGTCAACAGTACTTCCGCATCCCATTCTAATCGCGGTTGTAATCAATAATATGTGACGTACCGGCCTTTTCCGACCGGTTTGATATAATCCTGCAAATTACTTTGCAAAAATCCTGTCACCAAGTAAATTGTATTTTCGAGCTCAAACCTATACCGATCGAATCTGCAGACACTAGCCGACACGTAAAATTAGCAAATACCTTAGGGCGGCCGCATCAGTCAGTCGCAAGACAGCGTTGAAGATGGCGATGTATTTTGGTGGGAGTAGGTGCACATGTAAGTTCGTAATTTCGTATTTTTGCGGTAACAAACATTCTATTTATTGAGTGATACTTACTCTTAAAGAGTTAAACGTTTTTATTTAGCACAAATTAGAATAAAATTAAGTGATTTTGTGTAAACAATATGCCCGTAAATAATAAGTGCACAAAATTGTAGGTTCGGACGGAGCTCGTCATAAATATTTGCACGGATATGCAGAATCGGTCTTTGCGCATAAAATGAAACCAAGAAAGATAGTCATATGTTTTGAAGAATTGGTCACATATTTCGTCTAATTCGTTAGGTATATATTTTATCGTATTTCAATTACCGTATCCAAGGAACTGGGTTAATAATATCTTGTACTTTCATCTTGGTTAGGCACTCCATAATTGTCCATACCTAATATCTCTCGAATTGCTTTGGCCTTGCTATTATGAATGTTGCTCTTTTGAACTCTTCTTAAGTTTTGCTAATTTGTAGATGAATGAAGAAAAAACATTGTAGAAGGACGTCCAATCTTGATAGTTTCCGGTAAACTTTGCTATGTCTATCTTCGGAAGCTTCACATCATCACTAAAGCTAGGTGCGAGATTACTGCTAATTCTGCTTGTGCACGACGTAGTACTTTCTAGCATAAGCTTTTTAAGTATTTAACCACAAATATTTTCTTGTTTGGCTATTAAAACCCGTTAATTCCGTTCACATCTTTAAATCTATTGTTGAATTACTGTGAAAAACTCAATGTGTAGTAAATATCGTTTTTTTTCTTGTGTGAATATGTATAATGTAATGTAATTCACAGATTCTTCGTTTTTCCCAGTCAGTAAAAGTATATATTGCAAATAGTACTGGTTATTACACGTCGACTCCAAAAAGTCGTCGCTTTAATCCATTCATCATATTATTATTAGCATTGATAATACATTTTTATCTTCTCGAAATCATGAAGTGAAAATTTTGATTTTTATTTTCTAATTTACCGTCTAAAAGTAGCTTTCACATTTAAAACTCATTTATTTACGTTTGACATCCATCGTTGGGTCACCAATTTACATAGGTGTGCGAAAATTCAACTCAATCTGCCCAGTAGTAGTGTCGGAGTAAATCGGTTGTAACAGACGGACAGATGGACACGCCAGAGATCCTATGAGTGCTCCGTTTTTTTTCTTCTTGTGTTACGGAACCCTACAAATATAAGCTTATAATAGGAAGTTTTTTCATAAATAATGTGTTTTATTAATGTTTTTATGCATGTCCATACTAATTTGCAAGTTCTTGCATTTACGTATAGATCCTGAACGTCACTTTCGTGCATGCGATTTTTTTAATGATAAAAGGCAATTGGATTTTTTTAATTATTTTTTACAAGTGTACGAAGATAATTTAAAACGATCTACATACATTTTTCATAAGATTTTAGAAAATGTTTGTCTCGGTCGTAAAGGGATAATGAGATACATATAAACAAAAAGTAACCTAAAACGCAACCCTTAGGAACACAATTCATTTTCTGTATAGTACTGATATCAAATTCCTGTCGAATGCCGCCTCCGTTCGCGATAAATCGCAGCGACCTGCACTGCGGGACTGCAATGTAGACAGCCTAATAAATAAGGGATGAGTCGACATCGGCAGGTGTGAATGCTGTCAATAGATTGGATTACTTTGTACAGGCATCAGACATATTGCACACCTAGATGAATACAGTTTTAACACAATGTAAAGCGCAAGTTGCGCAAGCATCTGTTTGACAATTCTCAAGATTAATGTTCTGGTACTTCAGTAGCAGGTACCTATATTATAATATTTTATTATATTTTTTACATATTTTGATATTTATAGATTTATCATCTATATATTGCATATCTATAGAAACTATATTATTATTTGCAAGTACTCATATTTTGTTAGTGTATTTAAGTATGAACTCTTCACATCCCGCACCATTAATGTTTTTCAGTTTGGGCTGTAGGTTGACTGGTACAGAATGCCTTATGGCATTAAGTCCGCCTGTTGTATCAGTATTTTTTACTGTGCAATAAAGTTAAAAATAAATAAATAAAATGTATATATTTTTTGTCAAGGGTATTTATTTTATTTATCTACTAACTTTATAGATCACGAAGATACCTTAGTAATATTGTAGACCTTTATTGCCATGACATTAGAGTGCATGTTTCTTGAGTTCAGTGGTCGCTATACGGGGTGTCCTAAGATTATGAGACAGGAAGGGAAAGTACCTAAATATGGCGACAGTATGTAGTTTGAAAGAACTATGCACTATGTAGTATGTAGAATCAATGAAAAGATTAACTCGAAACTTAAAGTAGCCACTGAAAACACTAATTCTCGATTCGTAACCCAAGTTTCCCCGCGAATCCTTCTATCAGTTAATAACCCCAATTTATGGTACAATAATACATGTATCATGTATGTTTTAAGTCCTGATAATTTTCCAAATATTAGTGATAATCGTGAAAGTTATATGTATCTAATAACCCCAATTTATGGTACAATAATACATGTATCATGTATGTTTTAAGTCCTGATAATTTTCCAAATATTAGTGATAATCGTGAAAGTTATATTATTATTACGTTAGCTTTGTTGCATCAAAAATAACAAATTTTATTTTCTCTCGCTTCATATGAAAACAATCTGTTTCATAAAAATACCCCTCACGAAGACTTCGAAGCATTCCAATATTGGCCGCCATTTTTATCCGACTATGATCGGACGCTATTTTCAGGCAATATTTTTAAACAGCCTCGAACGCTGCAAGCAGTAAACCAAGCAACATTGAAAGGCGTGGATTTTGATCACTCGTCTCTGTTACCCTAGTGCCTTTTACCCTAGTACCCTTCGTGTAACTGATAGAGACAGATGGAAAAAAATTACGATTTTGATGTTCGCGGTAAGAATTGAGGAGTTGCAGTGTTGCAATATGAATTCCTTTTCCAGAAAGATGAACTAGCATACGATAGGTAGATTAAGTAGGTAGTAATGAAACCAAAAGAAATGGTGTGTCAGCGAAAATATAATAAACGAAAGTCATCACGAAAAATTAAAACCGAATTCAACAGATTTCTCAGAGATTGCCATCAGATACCAACTTGATGCCAACGAAACCACCCGCCAACTTTATACGCGTTGGATTAAAGAAAAGTTGGTTCACGATTCTAGGATATATTAAGTAACATACATACAAAATAATAGTCATATTGAGAGCGTCCTGCTTTTTTGAAGTCGGTTAATAAAATATGATTGTTTATGTAAGATCAAATAAGGTAATTTGTTCGAGTGTTCACTCTGACCAATCTAAAGCCATGTCAATAAGACAAAACCAGCAATATTTATTACAGTTTTATTTATAGCGTACATTGGCTCAGTTTTCAATTGACCTACGGTCCAATTGGTTCTCAACCAAATTACAAGGCTATTCGTAATTTGGTAGGCAACTTGAAAACTCATTACAATATTTTCTTTTATTTGGGGACAGTTTTATTCCACTAAACAATTATCGATATCGAAAATGAAGCGTCCACGGAAAGAACATGTCTAGTCAATTCAAATTACAGAAGGAAAAACCACCTTACTTTTAACAGAATATGGTGTGAATTTGTCTTGATTTTTTTAGGCTTTGGACTATTTCCGTGGACCCTTCAAATAATATTTCTGTTACTGTCTAGATTACGATGGCGTTTTGTTTTGCCGAGCAAAATCCGGGCTCTGGTAATTCCTGACGAAAATGTTTTTAAAGAGTAAGGGTAAGGCCAGAAAATGCATTCTAGATCAGTTGCACTATTAAACTCAAGCTATAAATAAGTCTGCTGCGACCGCGAAGTAAATCTTAGGGGAACGGCAGGTACGGGAGGCAGCATACAGAATTGTAACATTACTGTGAAACGGAGATAAGGATTGGAACTTCTTTATGGAATAGTTAAAAATCTGAAATTCAAAAATAAAACTATGACTATACATATATACGTATATCCTAAGCAAAAGTTACTCGGACCGCGATCCTCCAAGTGGTGCCCATCACACTAGCCACGTTGCCTTGCTGAACCGCGATGCAAATCAAGAAAGAAAAGGTTGCCTGAAGTGCTTCTAAATAAGGTAGAAAATAATTTTATTTGTTTTATTAGTTTGAATACATTTGTCATCACTCCAACTCTCCCCTTGGTGTCGTAAGAGTCGACTAAGGGATTGAAGCTTCACTGACCATCCATTGATAGAAGATTGTTGATTGGCTGCAGCGTCAGCAAAATGGACACACTACTGCGATCGCCAACCCGCTCGCCCAGAGTGGCGATTATGGGCATTTACCTCCCAATGGGCATAGTTAATGGGAGAGGCCTACGTCCAGCGGTAGATTGAGGCCGATGATGTATATATGAATTTTAACCTCCCCCACGAAACAGGCACCGCTTATTGTTTGGGTCAGCATTAATGTAACGTTTGTTTACCTTTTCTAAAATAAAATATTTACAATAGAATAGAATATAATTTATTTGGCGAATAAATGAATAGGTACATTAACAAAGAAATTGATGACATTATAAACACATAAACATATGTCATGGCTAGATTGCCACGACGCTGATTTTCAGGGCCACCAAAAAATTATAATAAACTTAAGGCTATTCTTAAAACTAACAAGTGACACTGGTACTAGTACATGCATGAAAACACTATACTAAATACAATAAATAATAATTTGTATTTGTAATTAATGTAGGTACCTAGGTACAATCGTTATTGTAATCAACAATACAATAGAGCACATACCAGCGATATAAAATATCGGAATATACCGGTAGCCCTTACAAAAGACTGTTTAAATTTGAATGCCCACATTTTGTCATACTTGCTTGAATCGTCGCTCCAGGCATTATTTTTGATGTACAAGAAATTTCAAAAATCGCGTCAATTTTGCATTTAACCAAACAGTCGAACCGACCAAAACTATTCAAGTTCGATACTGTGTGAATGCAAAGATAATTTATTCATCCGATATCTCGGTCGAGGAGAATTTACTGCAAGGACCGCTTTTAAATTTGCAAGCCGTGGAACAAAGAGCGGTGTCGGGCGGTAAAGAGAGTAAAATGTGTCCGTTGCAGCCTTTATAGCACCGCAGTCACCTGGAGGCCTTTATGCAGTAATGGAGGCTTTTAAGATTCCGTTGATAGGTAATTAACTGGTTTATATACTGGCCTGCAATGCCGATCAAGATGGCTGAGAATTTAGTTTATGAATGTATGGCCTTTCGGCGAACGTACAAACATTGCTTATACTCGTAGTGACTAAATCGTGCCTGCTATACAGCTACATTTCAGAATCTAATTTTATGGAAAATGTGGCCGTATTGCAGGAAAATATTGTCAATTTTACCACACAGTTATGTTTTGAGATGTGGCCGTATAACACACGCAACGATATGTAGCTGGACGGTCGGCAAACTTTGTACCTATTTCCGAATGAACGAAAAATTGGTTCTTTATCTACATATAAGTAGCAGGGTGAACTGCAAAAAAATAAAATAACTATGTAGGCCATCATCTAAACAAAAACCACGATCACATCGATTGTGATACCGAAGTTAGTCATACTAATTATAGTGTGTACTCTGTCCAACAATCTTTGGCAGTCTAAAAAGGCGTCAAATTAAAAAAATGTAGCTGTATATTGTTGACCGCTCATAGAAAATTTGAATTTGTCGTCTTTTTCACTGCAATAAGTCGATCCACAAAATTGTACTCAGTAACACAAAAAAAATACGTTAGAATTTTATTTTCCAATCAACACAATCAAGTATTTATTTCGGAATTACATAAGATATTTATGTATTTAATTTTATTTGATTCAAATTCAGATTCAAGATAAACCAAGTAATAATTGATAAACAAGAAAGCGATCATTCGCTTTCTCGAACTTGGAATGAAATTTAATTGTGTCTTATTTTCAGTTACCAGTACCACAACATAACCCTCAAAGATCGTGTAAATTTTTATTTTTATTTGGTTTAGTAATATATGACCGTAATTTTTATGGCATATTATCACTTCCCAAACTAATATTCCCGCATACGTATCTTTTGCATAATTATTATCATGTTCTAAACTGACCTAACCTAGTCGTCATTGCCAATTGAAAATTCGGCCAAAGGAAAGTTGACAAATAATAATTTCGTAAAATGTTGGTATGGTAGCATATTATAAGTGAATCATCTTCCATAAGTTGGTTGGGAAGTAAATTGTTCCGGCATAATAGCAGTCATCATTAAACTTAAGAGCAGGGGTCTTGTCTGTGGAGCAATTTCCTCATGGTCCTTTCCAGTACCTTTTCTTTAAAACCCTGATACGACACGACGTATCCTTTTTCCTAGAGAGGATAAGCTGGACTGGTCACTTTTGACCAACGAGTACGTGCTCAACCGCGTAAAGGAGAGTAATCGCCAACAGAAGAGGGTAGATGTTGGGACACCTTATAGGATCCAGTCTCATCACGCCTTAACTGTGTATTGTGCATGACTGACAGCTCCTGTCAAATCCTGTCACTTTAAGCGGGAACGCCGCTCGCTTGGACTTTCTGCGAAGCGACCCGGTCACTGGACGTTTGCTAATTCATATCTTTTGTGTAATTCGTGCTAATATCATGACTTATTTGTGAAAACCTTGATTATAGAGCTTTATTTTGAATATAAATTGTTTAATTCCCTAAAATATTTAAAGATCATAATAGAAGGAAAAGTAGAGGGGAAGAGGAAAAGAGGAAAAGAGGAAGGCCGAGAAGGGCGTACGTGGAACAAATGAAAGAAAAATAGCAGTACACCTTTTTATTTGTGTAAACTGTATAGTGGAACTATGAAATGTCTGTTAGAAATAAAGGACTTCTTAAAGAAATATTTAATAAACTTGAAACATCTCAGCGCTCTAATAATATAACTTGTCATAAACTTCGGTTGTTAGAAGTTTCGTTTTAATGAAGTTTTTAATTGATTTCATTTAAAATGTATGTAATCCGTAGAAAGTTGTTTCAGACGCAGTTGTTTATCATTGAAGTAACAAATTGATACTTTCTGTGAACATAGACTGGCTTTTGTAGACTAGGAAAATTTTAGTTTTCAGTTTTTGTCTTACGTTTTATTTAGTTGTAGACAATTTTCAGACAAGTTGTACTCGTATTGTATGTATTGTGGTGATAAAGTATCTGAAAACAAAATGATATGTAGGATAAATACAAACAATCATATCAGTTTTATCTCATTTTATGATTTAAGCTAAAAACGTTTCCTTAAAAGTTCATTGATAATCAAACATGGAACTTACAGATGACGGTGCCACGAACAAAATTTTGCTAGGGACTTCCACTAAATATTAGGTTCTTTATCGACAAATTATTCTTTCGAATAGTGCTCGACCTTATGAAGGTCGCCAGGACACGCTGGATGCAGGCCGCATCTAACCGATACCTACATGTGGAGGTCCAGAGGGGAGGCCTATGTTCAGCAGTGGACGTCTTATGGCAGAGATGATGATGATGATGATTCTTTCTTTTGACAGAAGTAACGTTATGACTAAATTAGTCGTAGGTGTAATGCAGTCGATAATTAAGCTTACTTTAGATGGAAAACGATTGAATATGGAAACGTAATTAGCTGGTAACGTAAATTTTTATTTGAATTTTATAAATACTTCAAAAATGCATACCTAGGTAACATTAATGGACCGACTGGGACACCACGGACTAAGTTGTCAAAAAAGCGCAGGCCGTATTTCCAGACATGCGACGCTTAACGACATAATCCGCAGGTCTCTTGCCACGATCAACGTACCTGCTCTTCTTGAGCCTACTGGTATTATTAGGGATGATGGTAAGAGACCTGATGGTGTGTCTTTGGTTCCTTGGAGCTTGGGACGGATGTTGGTATGGGATGCTACTTGCGTAGATACCCTGGCACCGTCCCATCTTCAATGAACTACGTTTAAGGCAGCCGCTGCGGCTGAAAATGCCGAATTTTTAAAAAGTTAATAAATATAAGGGCCTCGGCAAAGAGTACGATTTTGTACCGTTTGGTGTAGAAACTTTAGGTTCTTGGGGCCCCAGCGCACGCAAATTGTTTGCTGAGATTGCGAAACGTCTGGTTGATGTAACTAAAGACCGAAGAGCTGGCGACTTCCTCGCACAACGCATCAGTATTGCGATACAGCGAGGAAATGCCGCCAGCATCCTCGGTACAATGCCACAAGGGCCAATCTTAGATATAGGTCAGGTTAAGTAGATTAGTTAGATTTAATCTATGTACATAAATTGTAGTTTTGAAAATAAATATGGGCTGTAAATAATCAGCATATTTTAGTTATTTTCTGGTATGAAATATAATTTCGAAATGAGTCTTTACTCATCGATGAATTTTAATTCATATCGCAAGTAAGTCCCTAGTTAATTGACATTATTGCCACCGCGACTCCTAAATCTGTTGATCATCATCATCATCATCATCATCATTTCAGCCATTTATCGCTCACTGCTGAGCATAGGCCTCTCTTACTTCTAGTACTTACTCCACTCATCTCGGTCCTGAGCCAATCTAACCCAGAAGAGTCCCACAATCTTACGAATGTCGTCGACCCAACGAGCCAATCAGTTGATAATAATTGATATTTGAATTATTTTGAGTGCACACAACTCGTTACTGACTTTTTTATATCGAAATTGTACTCTGCTTGTAGTAAGGATGCCAATTAAAGTGAGCAATAAAATTATTAATAAAAACGTGATACTCTGGAAACACAACTTTGCACATAGTCATTCTATAACTTAAATATGAACATTGAACAATGGATTCTTAGAGCCGAAAAACGCAACATTTTCAAGATATTAAGCACCTACGCTATTTAAAAATGCATGTGAACA